>CAMOHE010048276.1:77035-95084 GCA_946598075.1 Artocarpus hirsutus
TCTTTTTCTGATTGGGGGTAATTTGGGAAATTGAATTTTATATATGAAAGTTATTGGGCTACAGTCACGGTCCACACCAGAAAGGAAACTGAGCTCAACCGTTGATGATGACTTTCACGCACAAAGAAGCCGCTGATGATGATTTGAGATGCGAACCATTGTCGGTGGGCACAAGTGTGTGATCCGCAAATGTTGTGAAACTAGAGAGAGAGAGCAGAATCGATGCTTCTTCAGCGTAAAGCTTACCAACTTTATTTTTTCTCTCTAAAAAGTATTTGAGAATCTTACCCGGGAAAAATACACTAATAAGAAATAGGATTAGAAAGGTAATTTGTAGAAAAATATGATTATAACGAAATTTAATTAAAAAAATTAAAGTTTATTAAGAAATATATCCATCGAGGAAAGACAGTAACAAATGGGGTCTCAACCAATTAAATTTTTATGAGATAATATTACCTTATATTCATGTACATGCGTATATATTTATATATTTGTTTCAATGTAACTTTTTAAAAATCTAGACAAAACTTATGGTAAGATATATTTTTTCTGTCAGGATTTACTTTTCAATGGTTTAATTTATGACTTAAAATAATTCTACATTGTTTATATTGTAAATTTTTAACGTAAATTTTTACATATCAGATAAAAATTAATCCAACTTTTAAAATAATAGTATCCATCGATTAGAAAAAAGTTTATTTCCTATCATAAGAGTTTCTAAAAATTTAAGAATAGAAAATTTAAACCGTTAAAAATTAGTATTATCAATTAGAATACTTTCTTAATTTCACAACATACTCCATCACGAAGTATATAAATCAAATTCTTCCACTTTAACAAATAATTAAATTATCTTATTATCAATTAAATAAAAAGTTGAAACAAAAGTTTTATTTGACAAAGTCATTAAAATTTATTAGTTTCAACTAAATTTTTTACGTGTTGTAATGTAAAATAAAAATATATTAAAATATAAAATTTTTATATATTAAAATATTTTTTCCAATTATATATATGGTTCAATGTATGTTCTTAAACATACTCAAAATTTGTTATGTTAATTAATGTTAATATTTATTTATAAGAAGAGAGAAGAAATCTAACAGCTGGATCCAAAAGGGTGATTTGGAAGCGTGTAATAAACAGAAGCGGTGGATTGAATAAGGACAAGCAACCTTTACTTTTGCTGGTTGTCTTTTCAGTTTGGCTTTGGGGGTGGCAACGCATTGCATGCAGTACAGACTGTCGCTGATATGGTAGGCCCGCAGCACTAATCCCACAAAACTTAAATCCAGCCGTTCATTCTATGGCTCAATCAGTCTTAACGTTTCACAACTATGTTTTGACTTTCTCAAAGGATAGTTTGCCTATTCCTATGGGGAATGATAATGTTGGGATCTTAACTTGATGAGTCTTTATTTTTTTAAACTAATTTACACGGATTCAGTTGTCGTAATTTCTGGTAGATCCAATTTTCAATATTAATCGAAAGTAAATTTTAAACACCTATCAATAAAAGAATAACAAAAACATCATATAGATCGGTATTAAAAAGAGAGAGTTAAATTGGCATTAAAAACTAAGAATTAAGAATTGTGTTCCTAGCTTTATTTTAAACGGCTTCTCGAGCTCTCATTTTTACATCTCAGATAAGGCCCACCCTTATTATCCTGCAGACTTGAGGGTTCCGCGATATCCCCTAGCTTTTTTTTTGTTTCAACGGTTGACATTAGAAATAATACCAAGGACCATGAATACAATTTCTCCGATGATTGTGTCAATTCTCGTACCTTAGTCAATTTCAATACTTTATTTCTCATCAAAAAGGTTTAGAAAATTTTATGAGGGGGAGGGGAAAAAAAATTTACAAGTTTTACATATTTTTCATATCATAGCATTTTTTTTTTAGTTATTATTATATAAAATTCCTTAAAAAGAATATTAGCAAAACTATTTAATTTGTAGCATTTTCCATGAAACGTGAAATCTTTTCATCAATGTTAAATTTAGATATATGGCATAAAAAACTACCTAATACCATGCCATACTTATTGCTAATTTTGACATGTATTATACTTTGTTTGGCACATAGTATAACATATGCAAAATCTAGAATTGGATTGTTAGTTATTGATACATTGACTTTCTAATAACAACATCTTTATTTTTCAATTTATTTATTAAATAAATGTTCTCCTTTTACAAGTTCTAAGATTAGAATTAACGACATAAAATAAATATAGCATTTGGAATAGCATTATGTCTTAAAGTGCAAATTACTTTGCATTATGTCTTAGAGCACAATATTTTCATATGACATTTCAAGTCACAACATTTTTGTGGGACTAAATGTTCCTTTAATCACAACCTTGTCATAAATTTTTGGTGTGACTAAAAGCCATAGGGTGGTTTTGGGTGTGATCAGTCGAACTTAGTAGCTTCGGGGTTCAGCTTGACCTATGTCCTAGTCTTTAAATTCTACAATCACTTATTCTTTAGTCTACTCCTTGATTAATTAGATGACCTCAGTCAAGAACCTTTGATGTTCCTGTTTTATAGCACTGTGGTCCTCGATAGCCTTCCTAGCCCTCTCTTCGACGAGGGTGGCCCTCTTTTTGACCCTCATCCTTGCCTTCTCAACCACGTTCACTTGATATTTGAGCTTATCTTTGGTTTCTTAGTAATGGTTCACAGATGGTCAGCTTTTTGGGGAAGGTTGTCTTTTCAAGCAACCTCTCGCACTAGAGGACAAAATATGATCCCACTAGGCAATGACTAACTGCACCATGGTTCTAAACAAGAGTTTGACCTCCTTTTGGACCGACCTATTAGGATCAATGCTCTAAGGAATAAATACTTAATTTATATTTCTAATATTTTTGGAAAGATATATGATTATTTCATGTATCAATAATGGTCATCATATTATTTTCATATTAATGATTGTATATTAAGCAAACATATGACCCATGGCTGTTACAACTAAATCTTGGAATTAAGCATATAAGGAGTTTATCTGCAGATAAATCTTATTCAGAGATTAATAGTCTAAATGTATAGTCTGTAATCTATGGATATGGATAAAGATGGGCACTTAATTCATGGTAAGATTATAATGTGGATTTATGTCTAATTGAGGAGATAGTTTATCTTAGCCGTAAGAGCGATTTGGCTTCATGATAAACACATTGATTTGGTAGACGTAATGGTGGTCACACACCAGACTGAGCGTAAAAGTGTAATTGATTTAATAATAATGTTGTTTCCCTTGAATCAATTCACCCTGAAGTGGATTCATAACTCTATGTCATATCTTTTGATATGCCAAATATAGGAATTTCGATGAACAAAGACTCTATTGTCAGTATATTGGAAATCCAACCTATGTTTGATGAGAGCATAATCCATTGATACGAATCCATAGTTATATAACAAAGAGTCAATATTATCCTCCAAGGCATTATTCGGGTTTTAGAAAATAGAACATGGCCTCGGTCATCTGGATACATTGGTAACTTGGTATATTCTATTTGTATATGTTACATACAAAAGGAATGAATTTTTCAATTATGAAATAATGGAACTTTAAGATAAATATTTGGAAGGTAAAACAAAACTTTCCTTTCATCTAATTATAAATAACGTATAAGGATACACATAATATGGGAGGTCATAGATAAGACTAATTTTAGAGTCTTGTAATATGGTATATTATTAAGAGTGCAACTTCGGGTTTATAGTGCATTGGCTCTGATGTTAATAATTAAACATAAAACTAATTGGCGATTAATTTATTTGTTATAATTAGAGCTTGATAATATATGTCTATCAGGGCCAAATGATAGCTCATTAATTCCTTTATGATAGATCAAACAAATATAGATTACCACCAGTAAAATATTAGTACACGTAAATTAGGCTACTTGGCATTTCGGGGTGTGTGGGCAATAGTCTAGATGAGGCTATCAATAGGCACAAGATTTACAAGATTGGCACCAGACTGCTATTTTCTAATAATTAGGATTTTGGATAACTAATATTTAAATTTAGTATTTAAACAATTATTTTAATTCCTAGTTATATTTAAATAAAGGATAATTATTCATAATTATTTAAATTAGATACTTATTCAAAAAATAGAATCATAATATTTTGGATGCATTTGAAATTGTTGGCGCCAACATCAACAAGGGGAAGGAGAATAATTATCTCCTTGTTTTGTAATAGACTTCTGACTCCTTCTACCACTTCTATAAATAGAGACCTTGGATATTTATTTGTTCTTATACTGCCATAATGTAAAATTAAAGAAAGTATAGCTTAAATTACTTATTTTTAGTAATCTTAGTTCCTTAAAATTATTGTGGTTGGAAAAAGAGAAGCAATGGTGAGACTTGCTAAGTTAGACATCCACACACAACGATTTGAAGGAGGAGAATAGCTTTGAAGGCTTGGTGGTAGAGATTTTTTAAGAAGCTGTAGCTCAGTCAAACGTGTAAATTCCTTTATACAATAAGTACGATAAATTGCATTAGATGTCTACTTTCATTTAGGGAGAGGACTTATGTTGGTTGTTTAAGTGAAAACTTTAAGGAATAAATATTGAAATCTATGTAGTGGATATATATTAGACTGGATCTAAAGTAGAATTGATTTGTATCGATAATTTTGTTTAATTTAAATAAATTCACTTTGATAATTAATCATTTAGGTAATGATCATAAAATATTTCAATGTAAGAATGACTTGTCTCTTTTAATATACCAATAACCAATATAAGGACTTCAATATGGAATTCACAGATATAGAATTCATAGCTTTTTCAAAAAGAATTAAATGTTATCTTTACTAAGACATTGTTATTTTTATAGGGATCTGTTAAGAAGAATGAAATAATATCTTCACTAAGACATTATTATTCTACTACAAATTTGCAAGAAAATGAGAAAAAATGAAGAAAAAAATGTTTTGGAAGCAGCCGGGTGCACCCTAGTGCAAATGGAGGCGCATGGCCATGTTGAGGGACAGAACCCACACGCGGGGGTGCAAAAAAGCACCACGGCCACATGCGGAGTGAAGCAAATAGCAAAGTTTCAAGCAGCCACAAAAACTAAAGCCTATGGCGGCCCATGTTGCCGTACTAAAGTATGTGTTTTGTGTATTTTAGGGGTTTATTACTTATTCTTTCAAAACCTACAAATAGATAGGTTGAGTTCTTTCTATTAAAGAGTGAAACTTAAAAAATTAGAGTGAAAGATAGACTAAAAAAAAAAATTCTTGAGAAAGTGTACAATTTTTCTCTTGCAAACTTCTTAATCATCATAATGAATTATTCTGCACCAACTGAAAGTAAACGTAGCTCTCACATTGAGAGTGAACTACTACAAATTTCATGTGTTCTTATTTATTTATTGTTCTCGATAGAATTAGGGATTCTAATTCGCAATAGGATCATTATATATAAGTAATTCAATAATATCCTTTATAGGATTTACGAATAGGATTTTTCCTATAGCAAAAGACTTGGACTTTAATATAAAACAGTCGTGAAGGTAAAACGGAACTAGTCCTTAAATCAATCACAAATAAACTATAATGGTATTACATATAACGAGAGATCACATATAAAATCATTGAGAATTTTTGTAATATGAGACATAATCTTGGGTTTTGGGCTCATGAGTTACTTGATTACTATAATATCATATTCAAGAGTTCAACTTTATGCTTTTAGTAGAGTAGCACTAAAGGTAATAAAAAAATAAAAATTACACATTTGAGCCAATGTATATACTTTAATAATCTAAATGGCTTGATCTAATATAATTGTCAATCATGACTAAATCTCTTATTAAATATTTTTCACCACACTAATTTTACCCTTCTTTATTATGTGCAAATCCAAACTTTATGTTTTGTAAGAAATTCGTGCACCTCTTTTTAAATTCATATTAATTTTTTTTTTTTGATAATGACTAATGTGGATTTTATATGCTAAGATTAATGTAATTATTTAAGACTCATTTGCTTCCCTCTTTTGAATTAAAAACTTTGTCTTCTATCATTGGTAATTAAAAAATTGACCATTGAAGCAAACCTATAGTATAGTCATTAAAAAAAAAAAGAAGTTTAGTCATTAAAAAAACTGTAATGACCAAGGAAAAATTTATTAATAAAATCTAATATTTAATTGGATTTGATTAATGAATTGACCCTCATAAATCATAATTTTATAAATTAAAAATTACGATAAAATATAGAATACAATGTTAATAGGAAGTTCCACTGTAAATTTGTTACGATGCTGGATATTAATAAATACAGATTTTGTAAGTTTAAATATTCAAAAATTTGTAAATAATATCCATAAAATAAATTTTATATCACAAATAATTGTAGAATTATGATATGAATGGATGGATAATTTAGGTTATAAACAAAATAGAAAATTTGCCACGACCCTATACCAATGCAAAAGGAGGTCTGATGCGGTATAGGTATACAGCTAAGTGAAAACACAGATATAAGAAATGCTATGTTTGGCTTCTGAAAGTAGACTAAATTCAAAGTAGAATATGTTCTGCAGTCTAAAAATAGAACTTTCACCGGTTTTACCATGATAGTATAAGAAAAATACTGTGTGGTGAAAAATTATATTGTGTAAAGTTTTAGGACCCACTAAGTGGACACCCATTGGAATCTTATTGGGCCACCATGCCATGAAAGGTGGCCCAATCACAATTAGTCACCTTAGTAAACCACTTGATTACTTGATGAGTCACCATAATAAGATAAGCATGGTTAAAAGCTTAACAAGCCAAGATTTTTTTTTTTTTTTCATTTTCTTCTTCCTTCCAAAACTGGTAGCCATAGCAGCAGTTCTCCAAAAATTTTTCAACTTCAAATCTTTGCAAAATTGGCCCCAATTAAGTTCAAGAAGCAAAGTTCAAAGGATTTTATCAACTTTTGAGGTAAAAATCTAAACTTTTTTCAAGTTCTCCTAGGATTTTTTCTTGAGTTAAGAGGGGAATTTGATTCAAGGTGTTCTAATGTGAAAAATGCTTAGGAAAAGTTTCAAAGGAGCCATTGGAGGACTAATAATTTCAAGTTTTTCTTTTGGGAAAGTTTTAGCTCCCAAACTTAAAGTTTATTTGGTTTTGTTTTAATTTTGATTATTTCAAAAGGCATGTGGGTATTCAAGCAAGATTGTGATTGAATTCCATAGGTATATGGTTTATGACATGTTGGTGTTGTTGAAATTAGGATTTAAATGTGAAAAGTGTTAGTTGATGCAAGTACGTTATTTTTGTAATTTTAATGCTAGTTTTGAAAAAAATGGTGATTTGGCATGAAAATGGTTTTGGAAAAGGTTGAATCTACCTTCACAGTGGCTAAAATGCTATTTAAAACTGATTTTTACAAAAATGACCCAGGGACTAAATTGCAAAGAAAAAGTTTTTCTTGGCAAATTTAAAAAATGACCAAAAACACCTCCGTACAGTGAGAATTTCAAAAAAAATTAAAACATGAAAGTTGTAGATCTCGATGAAACTGTTAAAAATTGTGGACGGTTCATCGAAAATAGCGTTCGTTTGTGAGTTATTGATTTTACAAAAATTTGTTAAAATTAAAAAAAAAATTAAGGACAAGATTGTCATTTTGCAAAGGATTTTGGGTAAGGCATTTTGACCAAAAATGATTCTTATGAAAAATGAAAAATTTTGGTTAAAAGAGATTATTTTTAGTTTCGGGGTAAAATTGTTAAAATTTTCAAATAAGGAACAAAATTACAAAGTCTTATTAAAATAGGACATTGATGTAAAATAAGGAAACCTGACATCTCAGGATATTGTTTTAAAATTAATAAGCAACAATTTTTGCTAAAATAGCAAAATCGAGCTCGTGGAATTTAGAAAGGTCCACCGAGGGCAAAATTGTCATTTTTTCACAAGTGACCCGAACTGCTCCAAAATATTCTAAATAGGAAAAATGATTACTAATAATTTCTATCCTTCATTAGAAACAATAAAGTAGAATAAGATAAGGGAAAAAAATCCAAGATCATTAGAGCTATAGACGGGTATATAAACAGTCTATTGATTAAAGAATGCTTTGTATTAACGCATAAGACGAAATAGTGAAAGTGGCTAATAGTTAACAATACCCTAGAAGTTTAAGAAAATGGGACTGACATCGGTTAACACAACAGCTTAGTTACGTAAGTATCCATCTCACCTATAGTATGGAATTAGAGGTAAAGAATATGATATATATATATATATATATATATATATATATAATATGTATCTGTGTGAATATTATGATGCATACCTTGTGTATATTGACATGTCTACATGTGAATATATAAAATAAGCACCTGTGCGATATTATGTTGTATACTTGTGCATATATTGATGTATACCTGTGAGTATATAAAATATGTATCTGTATATACTATACAATAGAAGAGTATTTATGTTTTGTGTATAATATGTGAATATGACCTCATGCATGGTATGATAACTATCATATTTGGACTGGTAAATACACCACCAGAAATAAGAAAAGTATTATACTGACTCCTGACTCAAGGGAAGTTCAAGGTTATGGCATGATCTCGGTGTCACATAGACCTATATGCACAATGGTACGAATACTTGAGCCTAAGCCAAAGATAAGACATGATAAGGATAAAAAATGTTCATAAGAAAGCATAATTGGATCATGTATTTTAGTGAATGTTGCATGTGGGCTGTGCTTGGGACTTATTGGGCACAAGCTCACTTAGTATTTCATGCTGTAGGTATGTCTACCAAAAGGTCAGAGTAACTTCACTGATGAGTTAGTGGTGGTGGAATATGAACAATGTGCATAACCAAGTATGGATACCGCTATAAACGTGTTTTCGTTGTTATGTATTTTAAATTATTTTGAAATGGATTGTATTAAAGCTGTAATATGGTTAGGTAAGATAAAACCTCTTTTGAGACATGTTATACATATTATGTGATAAAAAAAAAAGTTTGCTTTTGTATATATAATTACAAAAGATTTTTAAGTATGTATGTGTAAAATTCTAGAAAAAAAAGTATTTCTTGGATTTTCATTATTGCGTAAGTAAGAAAAAGTGATAAAACACAGCCCGATAAAGGCAGGTTGTGACAAAAATTACGTGTTTTAGTCATTGGAAAAACTAATTAGTCATTGAAAAAAGCTAAATAAGAAGTTTACTCATTAAAAACCTAAATAATCTAGTCAATTAAAAAAAAAAACTAAATTCCTTAGTCAGTAAAATATCTTACTCCTATATTCCTCATTATGATTTACGCAGTCATTTATTCAAATGTATTAAGAAGAAGTTTAATGGCTAAGGAATAATGTGGTCATTTAAATAAACTAAACACCTTAATCATTAAAATAGATCTTAATCATATATATCTTATTTGTGATTTTATGTATTCTCTGTTTTTATTCTAATGCCATGGTTATATATTATAATTTTATGCATTTATGATTTTGTATATTCTCATGTTTATATATTATATTCCTTTATTTATAACATGGTCATTAGTGAATATACTAATCGTCTCTTACAAACTTGCAATGATGAAATTTCACTTATTTCGAATCAATAAATGCAATAATGATTGCGAAAATTCTAAAATGGGAATGCAAAATAACCTTTTAGATACAAGGTCATTATGGTCATCGTAGATAAAGAAAATTAAATACAATCGGCATACATTAAAAATGGTTAGAAAACATGACATGAGATTTTCAGCTACTCTACATTAAGTTATTTGTTAATAGTTAATTAGGACATTTATGGATAATTAATCTAGAGCGTTGTTTGGTATTGGACAATTTGGGTCATTATTTTAGTTATGATTAGTGTAAAGTTCTCATACACTACCAACAAAAACTACTACAATATAAAACTCTTATATACTTCAATAAAAAATAATTTTAACTAATAATTTTCACCACTATATTAAACACTTTTTTATTATCTTATTTGTTATCGTTGTAGCTCGAAATATATGTCTTGGGTTACTATGCTAGCTCACAAATTCACAGTAAGTAATCAAATAAATTCGAGTGCAACCGGCATGAAAAAGAACATGCAAGTCTTGTCGCCGGGCTTAATTACGTGCGTGATGAATAGCCCTAGGAAGGGACTAGGCGCATGCTAGTCCCATCTTGACGGCAGGCGCAATCTATTGGTATCTTTGGAAAGAATAACTAATTTAGAAAGTAATTAATTAATTTGTGATAATTGTCTACCACAGCCCAAAAGTGGGATTAGTGACATGAAGGTTTAATTTGGAGAAAATTTGAGTTTTTTAAAAAATAAACTTTATAACCAAATTTAAGATTTTTGAATGAATAATTGTAAAGTAAAAAGTTCCAAAATATGCCCATCACTTATCTAATAATTACAAAATTATTACAAAATTTACTAAGTATTAAAAAAAATATTTGACACTATTATCCTCTAAACTTGTCATACTATTACAATTTATCCCCTAAACTTTTGATTTTTGCAAGTTAACCCCTAAACTTGTTAATCAATAGCAAATCACCTTTATCGATAGCGATTTTAATTTTTTTGACTAAATTAATACGTAAGTTGGACATATATATTTAATTATTGACATAAATGATTATTTTTATGTATTTAAACTCAAATTTATTATGATTAACATCTTTCATTAAATTTTTATCAAAATAGGAAATTTTAAGTTAACTTTGTTTCGGATATAAATTTAGATTAACATTTATATGAAAAAACCCTTTATACTCTTACTGAGTGACCTCGCGAAAATCATATGTTAATTTCAGTTAAAAACTTAAAACTGCTATCCATGGAGGTTGATTTGCTAAATAAATGATAATTTGAGAAGGAATGTTTTTTTTATTATCTTTTCCGAATAGGGATTACAATACTTATAAAAGGGTTGCCACAAAATTTGATCAACTCCTTTCTCGGAAAAAGAAAACCACCACTAAATAAGGAACTAAATTACCTAAATAAAAGGAAATAACATAATCATTAACAATCAAAGAAAAATATTCTAAACTTCGATTTGATAGCTCCTAAAAATCAGAAAACTAATTCCCCTTATTTATTCCACTCCCCCTCAAGTTGGGTTGTATATGTTGATCAAACCCAACTTGGAACTCAACTCTTCAAACTTTGTGCATGGCAAGGCTTTTGTGAGAATGTCAGCAATTTGTTGACTTGTTGGAGTATATGATAAGTTGATTTGACCTTATTCAATTTTTTCTTTGATAACGTGACGATCTATTTCAATATACTTAGTGCGATCATGGCGAACCGAGTCCTTAGCAATGCTTATAGCTGCTTGGTTATCACACAAAACATTCATAGAGTTTTCATTTGATAGCTTTAGTTCCGAGAGTAACATTTTGAGCCAAGTAGCTTCGCAGATGCTTAATGCCATTGCTCTAAATTCAGCTTCTACGCTACTTCTTGCCATGATTGACTGCTTCTTACCTTTTTAAGTGACTAAGTTCCCCTAGACATAGAAGCAATACCCACTAGTTGATCTTCTATCAGTAGGAAAGCCAGCCCAATCAGCATCTGTATAGATGCTAATATCCCTGTTCTCTAATTTCTTAAATAGAAGGCCTTTTTCAGGTGTCATCTTTAGATATCGGAGTATACGATAGACTACTTCAAGATGCTGTTCCCTTGGGTTGTTCATGAACTGACTTACAACACTAACAGAGAAGCCTATATCAACTTGAGTGTGAGAAAGATAGATCAGTTTTCCCACAAATCACTGATATCTTTCTTTGTCTACCAGAGGACTGCCTTCTGCTGCTTCCATTTTTTTAGTAGAGTCCATAGGTGTTTCTGAAGGTTTACATCCAAGCATGCTTGTCTCTTTTAACAGATCCAAGACATTTTTATCTTGAGAAACACAAACACCTTTTCTTGAGCGAGCAACTTCTATCCCTAGGAAATATTTGAGGAACCCTAGATCCGTAATCTCAAATTCCTTGGCCAAGAATTGTTTTAACCTGACAATCTCTTCATGGTGGTCTCCAGTTATGACAATGTCATCAACATAAACAGTCAAAATAGATTTTTTACTACAACTTGATTCTTTTAGAAATAGAGGATGATCTGCTTGGCACTGAGTATATCCGAAATTCTTCAAGGCCTTTGAGAATTTGTCAAACCAAGCCCGAGGTGACTACTTCAGACCATAGAGAGATTTCTTGAGCTTGCAAACTTTTGTTGAGTTTTTTGAACCTTCCAAACCCGATGGCACATCCATGTAGACTTCCTCCTCAAGATCACCATTAAGAAAAGCATTCTTGACATCTAACTGATATAGAGGCCAGTCTAGATTAGCTGCAACTGAAATGAGATTTCTGATTGTGTTTAGTTTTGCAACAGGAGCAAAAGTCTCCTGATAATCTATCCCATATGACTGAGTGAACCTTCGAGCAACTAGTCTTGCCTTATACTTCTCTATACTGCCATCAGCCTTGTGTTTAATAGTAAAGATCCACTTACAACCCACTGTTTTCTTGTTTTTTGGAAGAGTAGTCACTTCCCAAGTTCCATTCTTTTCAAGTGCTTTTATTTCCTCTTCTACTGCTGATTTCCACTTTGGATGACTCAAAGCTTCATGAACATTTTTTGGAATTTCCGTGGGTACAAGTTCAGTCGTGAATGCTTTAAATCAGGGGACAATCCTTCATAGGAAACAAACCATGAGATAGGGTGACGTGTACATGAACGAACACCCTGTCGAAGAGCAATGGGCCAACCAAGGTCACTAGGTAACTCACCAAATAACTGAGTAGTATCACTATTACCTGGAATTTCATGAACCTCAGAAACAACATCTTGGGAGGTCGGAGAATCTGCAAAGTGTGTATACCTGTTTCTGACATATCTTGGGAGGTTGGAGAATCTGAAGAAACAACATCTGTATTTGGAAAACTTTCTTGTTCATTTGGCTGAATTTCATTTCGAGTTTGCAGGCTTGGAGAAGTCAAATTCTTGGAAGGCTGAGTTTGCAGGCTCAGAGAAATCGGGTTCTTGGAAGGAGACACGAAAACATTAGGTTCGGAAGTGTGAGGTTTGGATTCAATGGTGGTAGAGTCAATTTGATCCCAATCCCAAAACTGATATTCGCTTATAGACTCACTCTCCCCCCGAATATTAGAATTTGGGTAATATGGCTGATTTTCTATGAAAGTTACGTCTATTGAATGCAAGAATCGACCTTTTTGACGAGAATAAAACTTATACCCTTTTTGTGTGGATGAGTAACCTAAGAAAATACATTTTTCTGATTTTGGATCCAATTTGCTACGGTAAGGTTGATTGATATGTACAAATGCTAAACAACCGAATACTTTCATAGGAATTGTGGAAATCAAATGGGAATTTGGAAATGACTCAAGGAGGCCTTGACATGGAGTTTTGAAATTAAGGACTCTTAAGGCATTCTATTTATGAGATAGGTTGCTATAAAAACTGCTTCCCCCCAAAAATAATTTGGAACATTTGAAGTGAATAAGAGGGATCGAGCTACCTCTAATAAGTGCCTGTTTTTCCTCTCTAAGACTCCATTTTGTTGTGGGGTTTCAACACAAGAACTACGATGAACAATTCCCTGGTCAAGAAGGTAATTTCCCAAATGAGAAGTAAAATATTCTCTAGCATTATCAGTTACGAGTATTTGTATTTTGCCATTGAATTGGGTTTTAATCGTATTGTTAAAATTTTAAAAAATTTGCCCCACTTTTGATTTTTATTTCAAGAGAAATAACCAGGTGACTCGACTATGATCGTCAATAAATATAACAAACCATCTTGAACCCATGATGTTTTTTACTTTTGATGGACCCCACACGTCACTATGAACAAGTGCAAAAGGACTAGAAGATTTATATGGGATGCTTTTATATGAACTCCAAACATGTTTTGACAATTGGCAAATTTCACATTGAAACAAATTTAGATTTTGATTAAAAAATAAAGAGGGAAACAATTTCGAAATATAAACGAAACTTGGATGACGATAGTGCCACAGGATAATTATACTATCTTTATTTTTAAATGAAATTGAAGAAGAAACTAGGCTATTATGGACAGACTTGGTGGGTAAATGTTGTTCTTTTTATTCCCGTCACTGTTTAGAAGGTAGAGACCTGCATGCACCTTAGCATTTCCAATCGCCTTCCCCAAATCCAAGTCCTGAAAATCACAATTTTTAGAGGTGAAATTGACAGCACACTTCAGGTCATGAGTGAGTTTACTGACATATACAAGATTGCAGTTTAAGTTTGGAACTAAGAGAACAGAATTAAGAAAAATATCTTTAGAGATAGGAACTGAACCACATCCTGTTACTTTAGACAAAGACCCATATGCAATCTTCACAACATGATTGTGTTTGAATGGGATAAAATCTTTAAATAAACTTGCATTCCTAGTCATGTGGTCTGAGGCATCCGAGTCTATGATCCATGATTCTGATCCAATTTTACATGCTTTCAAGACAGTTGTAAAATTACCTTTTTGAACAACTGAACCAGTACCAATAATATGTTCAGTTATTTGTGATTGAATCAGCTTTCGGAGTGCTTCCATTTATTCTTTACTAAAGATTCTAAACTCGGTTCAATCGGAGGTTTCCTCAACTGCAGCTGCCGTGTTTCCACTGCTTTGATGATCTTTCTGGCTACGAGACTTGTAATCTGATGGCTTCCCATGCAGTATCCAACATTTATCCTTCGTATGTCATAGCTTAACAATGTTCACTCCTCGGTCTCCCTTTCTTCAGTTGATCATTGGAGCTAGATGAATTTCCTTGTGCTGCCATGGCCGAAGATTCACTTGTTTGGCCTCCAAGCATTAGTTTCCTCATACTTTCTTCACGACGAACATCTAAGAATACCTCTTAGAGAGTTGGCAGAGGTTTTATTCCTAATATCCGTCCACGTACTTCGTCTAGGATCGTATTTAATCCCATCAAAAACTTGAATATGCGTCTCTTTTCGATGAGATTCTTGTATTTAAGAGCATCATTCAGGCTTTACAAGTCAGGGACTGCAAAACAATCAAGTTGTTGCCACTTCCTTGTGAGTTGATTGAAATATTGGGTGACGTTGAGTTCTCCTTGACATAGATCATTCAGGTTGCTTTCAATGCCAAATAATTCCGACGTATTCTCAATGTCAAAGTAGGTTTCCTTGGCTGTGTCCCAAATTTCTTTGGCCGTGTCGCAGAGCATAAAATTTTCACCGATTTCCACTGCCATGGAATTGATAAGCCATGACATAACAATATTATTCTCAGCATACCAAACCTTCAATTTTGGATCCTCCTTTGGTGGTGCCACCGCAACTCTAGAGACATAATCTTCTTTCTCTTTTCCATGCAAATACATCAAAACTGATCGAGACCATTGAATATAATTTTGGCCTCTGAGTTTGTGAATGGTTATGGGGGGAATAGAGATATCAGAATTGCCTGGATTTTAAACAGTAGCAGTTTCTAGGACAGGAGCAATGGCAGAAGAAAGAGGAGATGGAGGAATGGTAGCTGTAGGATCGTTTTTTAGAGAGGAGGCTCCGATACCATAAAGGATAATTTGAGAAGGAATGTTTTTTTATTATCTTTTCTAAATAGGGATTACAATACTGGTTGCCACAAAATCTGATCAACTCCTTTTTCGAAAAAAAAAAATCACCACTAAATAAAGAACTAAATTACCTAAATAAAAGGAAATAACATAATCGTTAACAATAAAAGAAAAATATTCTAAACTTAGATTTGATAGCTCCTAAAAATCAAGAAACTAATTCCCCTGATTTATTCCACACTATATATTTGTACGCTCAAAAAACTTGTCAAAATTAAAAGTTAAAAAAACAAATTGCAAATTAAAGACAAGCTCAGAGGACAACAGAGCAAAATACTCTTAGAAAAATGATGATTTTGCCTTTGATGGAAAATAAAAACCTAATTACAATATACTAAATTTTCCAAAGGAAAAAAAAAGTTGGAAATACAGAATTGCCAAAATACCCCTAAAAAAGAGGCCATTTACAAGGCATATGCTCGCTCGCTCACGTCTCTAAAGGCCCATGCTTTAAACATAATCTTGAAATCTTTTCACACCTAGAAATAGGGTTCCATTACTTCTCGTATCTAAGTTTGAAAGTAAACAACTTGAACAAGGAACAAAGACAAAATGGATGGAACATCAGAATAGTCACAAAACCTCAAAACCTCAGATGGAATCCGATGAACTTCCCCCAAATGCATATCAGGATCAGCAACACAAATTTCAACACATGTTTTTTTTTCTGGTATTCCACATATGAAAAGTATTCCATATCTAGCTAATAAACAGATGAACCAACTTCTTCACGTTTTACATAACACGTTAACCCCTACAAAATTTTGGCACCAAACACACGAAGCATTTCCAAAGCACTGAACAGTTAACAAAACGTTTGGAGCTAGAATACTTATAGAAAAATAACAAGATATGACCAAGAAGAAGATTTTTACGCTCATTCTTCCATCGGTTGAGCTTGCTCCCGTTTTTGGGTAACCTTGACCTTGATAGGAAGAGTGAGAGATGGTTCTTCCTTGAGTACAGAAGGGGCTTTGACAAGGCTGATGTTTTGGTCCAGTTCCTTCCTTGCCTCGTGAAGTTCCTTGGATTGCTTCACTTTATGCCTGCAAAAAGATTTCAATCAGATTCAAAACAACAAGACCCCAACCATCACGCTTTTCCAAGAGCGAACAAACGAACAAACAAAAAAGTTACCTGTTCTTAATGTGTTGGGCCTCCCTATCATGTCTAACTTTAGTAATCTTCTTCATGGCCTTCAAAGCATTCTCGGTCAGATTTCTATCGTATCTCTCTGGCCTATTACGCTTCCTTTCAAACTCAAAGGTCGAGTCCTGGAAAAGAAAGAAATAAAAAAAGAAAAGAAAAGAAAAGAAAAATTGATGACCATCCAATTTTTTTTACTCACCAAGGACATAGAAACCATCCAATGAGAAAACGACACAAGTACAAAACTAGCAAGATAAAAACCAAAGATATAGACCTGTGTCATATCCTTTCCATGTAACCGCCTGAATGCTTTAGTCCATCTTACTTTACGAGGATTTCTCTTCATCTTGAAGTTCTTGTGACATTTGGATCTACAAAAGCGGAAGATCTGCAGAATGCTATTAGTCGTCAGGAGACAACAATAAGAAGACGCACTTAAAAAATGGAATAAATCAACACAAAGCAAAAGAAATAGAGCTCTCAAGTAAACCAAAATACTCTAAAGGTAACCAAACCCCAAAGAATAATTACTTGCACAAACCCACATCGCAAAAATTCCTTAAAGCATTAACAAAAACACAAATCAATTTCATGGTAAATAAAACCAAAGAGTAATTTTGTTATCGCACAAACCCATATGGTAAAAAATTCCTTAAAACATCAAGTTTCCTCCAAATTGTGGAAAAGGAAAATCACTGTTAATGCTTATAAGGTCCATAAAGCTCAAAAAGTACAGCAGCGATGATAAATATCCCAACAAAAAAAAAAATGTAAGGTTAAGAAGAACATGCTCGGCAATCGGCATGTTGCTTATCTTATGCCAACTGATAATTTCTCTTATTTTGGGCCATAAACTAACATAGCAAAAAATCAACAAATAACTAGTGAGAAGTTTTCACAATCACTTTGAACTAACAAGAACTAAGACTCCCCCCATAAACACCCCCGTTTACAGAAATGGTCACACGGAAAAGGCAAAAAAAAAAGGGCTTGTGCAATTAAACACGAAGAAAAAACTAAACAAAAATTAAGAAGCAGAACTAATAACCCTACGAATTCACAATGGAAAAGAAAAACTAAGAACTAAAATTTCAAAAGAGAAAACAGAGAGCACCTTTGCATCATTACGGACGAACTGGATACCATGGCCCGGATATATGGTGGAGGAACAGAACCAACACTTCTCTAACCTCATCTCT
>CAMOHE010048277.1:0-58576 GCA_946598075.1 Artocarpus hirsutus
CTGAGCATGTTGTCGCTCATTTCCTGATATGTTCATCTTTTCAGGACTTACTAAGTGTGAGGTGGCTACAAGAAAAATAGTTGGAGAAGTTAGGTAGCTATATTACGTTGGGATGGCTTTGAATGCAATGAATGATCTTCATGATAATGTAAGCATTTATTGTTACTTTCTGTGACTGTATTAGGATTTGTTGAGGGTTGAAATGATGATGATGACAGTTGTATATTATTAAAATTTAAT
Organism: Artocarpus hirsutus; assembly: GCA_946598075.1. Taxonomy (NCBI): domain Eukaryota; kingdom Viridiplantae; phylum Streptophyta; class Magnoliopsida; order Rosales; family Moraceae; genus Artocarpus; species Artocarpus hirsutus. The sequence goes on from CAMOHE010048277.1 coordinate 241, forward strand.
GTGCTACATTAAACTGTGGTTTATTTATTTGTTTATGTTTTTATTTTAATTTGAGAGTTTTTGTTTAAGTCCCGGGCAAATTACTTTGATGATTTATATTTATTTTCTAATCTTCATTTTATTTAATAAAAACTGTTAACCCTCACTTAAGGGCGTTACATAATTCTAGGCATTTTATCTTTATTGACCAACACAGCATGTCCGTTATCTTTGAAGCCGTTCATTATCTCGCACGCCTATGCAACCAAAACAGGTGAGAAACCGTTCAGGTTGCAGCCATCCTTAATTGTTGGTATGCTAGCGGCGGCATTTTGCATCAACTCAACAAGTTTTTTTATATGATTCATTATCCTTGGAGTGGATACGAAAAAGATTATTATGGTCAGTCAATCCCTAATGTGTTTCGGGCAGAGTCTGTCACTCTTATGTACCAAGGACGATGTTATGCAGCACGTACATATTGGCGATTTTGACTATATCATCATTGGGGGCGTTAAGTTTCCCCTCTGCTACAATCTTCAGCTTAGACTTGGCCACTTGTCAAAGTAAGTATCACGAAGGTTGTACGACAATACGTTCTTCAGGTAAGTGTAGTCTTCCAAACAATTCAATCCCGGGATGAGGGTGATGTCTTTTTTGGTCAATGTGACAATGTTGTCGCAGATGTTGAATCGCAACTCAGATCCATTGTTTGGACATAGCTTGAGGACGAGGTGGTAGAACACTTGGGGCATGAATTTGCTTATTCGTATGTCTAAGAAATGCTTAAAAAACCCCTTTTGAGAAAGCTTTTTTTGGAATTCCGTTAGCCTGTAATTAAGTTGTTTGATAACTTCAATCTTAGAATAGTTATTCATTTTTTAGGTTTTTAATATCCGCTTGAACCAAAGGGGCCTGTAAATAGGAAATTAACCCATTAATACTCCTTATGATAATGAAAGTTTAACGAAAACTATCATATATACATAACCAAGGCACATACAAGATTATAATTCACACTTCATTATTATAATTGAAGCTCCTGATCATACCATTAAATAGAAACAAGGAGAAACAAATAAGAAAAATTAATTAAAAAACATAAACAAATAGCCCTACTAAACCAAGTTGGCCACCAAATAAAACTGATATAATTATGACATTAAAAGAGTGTCACACACAAATTCTGTCATGCCAAAGAATGAAAAAATTTTAAAAAAGTAAATATAATGAAGTAATCATTACCATAAAAGATTCATTTTTAGATCTAAATTCTAGAACATTATAGATCCTACCTAGAAACAAAAAGTTGTCTCGAAAATATCTTGGCTACATAAAAAAGTGGCATGACAAAACTTCGAACAAACTGATCATCCTCGAAGTAGATGGCCTACACTTGATCAATAGTTTTTCTTGATTGTATCTTAAGCTCATAACAAATTTTTGTGATTTGATTAAGACCCAACACCTTCATTTGACACTGAAACCTGCCATAACCTTTACGTGATAAATGATATATGATATATGATATATCTTACTTGTCATGGGCAAACATTGAAACCATTTGAAGTATTATGGTAGCCAAAAGGGCAAAGAATCTAATACCATTTACTTCTTATATGCTACTCTAATAAAATATTATATTATTATATATAACACCTCACTAGGCAACATTGGTTAGTGATCAGTTTTCGTGTTGTTCGTTAGCATATTACACGTTAACTAAAATCGAAAAGATTGTTGCCCTACTTGATTTTCCTTAATTGACTTTGATTTCTTGTCCACTGACTATAAATATATTGATTGATTTGCAACCATAACATGTAGACAAATGTGACCATTTAGGCCTTTCAAACTTCACTTTCAGCACGGAAATATGTCACATTCCATTTAAAGATTAGTAGAAATCCCATAAAACCATTACCATAAAGACTTTATTTATATGTAGACAGTCACAATATAGTACGTTAAAGATCATTATTGATATCAAACCCATAAACAATCACAGCATTATGAGACCCCTTTTTTTAAGTAAATATAATGAAGAAATCATTATGATAAAGATTCATGTTATTGAAAATCAAGAAATCTCGACGGTTAGCAAAACTTGCATCGTTCAGTTGAACCCGTTCAACTGGTCGAATGACATCTTCATTATGGTTTTCACCTTTTTTAAATGCTTGTTTCCAGTTTTTTTTTACCGATTCCATTTGAGGGTCGATGATTTTGAGGCCACTGGCGCGATGGAAGTAGTCAATGTGGGGGTTGTCGACTTTGGGTGTTCATCGTCATTTCTGAGTGGTAGCCACCGTTTGTCTTTGGTGGTAGCTTCAGAATTTTTGGTGATGTGAGGTGTCATTTGGTTTAGGGTTTTTGAGATGGGCTGGGAGATTAAAGGGTGTTTGGTATAGGACATTCTAAACCATTATCTCAGTTATAAATAGTGTAAAGCTTTCACATGCTACAGTAAAAAAATAAAAACTTAGCTATAGTGTAAAACTCTCACATACTGCAGTAAAAACAGTTCTAACCAATGGTTCCCACCACCATGCCAAATACTCTATAAGACACTACAAAGATGGGCCGAAGATGGATTGGACAATTGCTAGTACATTAGCTTCGGCGGAGATGAGGGGTTGGGAAGAGATAAGGGTTTTGAATTTTGCTTTGGTGAACCTTGCCTAATTTGCTTTCATTTTCTTTTATTTCGAATTATTTCCTCTTTTATTTTTTTTTTTGAATTTTTTCGGTTGTATCCTCTCTCTTCTTTTTTTTTCGTTAATCTTGAGTTCGAATTTGTAGTTTCCATTTTAGGTTTGATAATAAAATAAGAATATTATTCTTAGCTTTTTTAACCACCTTTAAATTAGGTGGCCATCTTAGAAAAAAATAGTTGAATCTAACAAAAGTTGGATGGAATGAAGTTTTTGCTAATGGAACACAATTTAAGGGAATGAAGTGGCACGTTTTATAAGTTCTAAGGTAAAGTGACGTAAGTAATATAGTTCAGGGATAAAGATGAATAAAAAGAGAGAGAATAGGTCACAAATCTCCTTATCCATCTGCCAAACCGCCATCTCCCACCAATGTCAAACTAGCACAACCCACTGCATTATTGGGTAATTATGCGTTGAGATTTTGAAAAAATTCTCGTCTCCCAAACCGCTTGCCGCCCCACCTTCCACTCGCCAAACCCCTCTGAATATTCCAAATTAATACTGCAGAGAATCAAAAGCCTAGAAGATCGGGTCAATTTGGAAAATACCATTTATAAGGTATTATTTTTCAATTATACCTCTCCCAAGAAAAAGTTTAAAATATTTGTTTTTAGAAAGTATAAAGACATAATTAATCTGATCACAAATATTTTAAGGGTTAATGAGACAATTAACCCAATTATGTTTATTGAATTAAAATATGACTCTAATTTGTAAAAATTCTACAAATGTCTCATAACGATATCATTAAAATTATTTATATGTAATTATATAGTACAATATGTAATATCATGAAGATAATTATTATATTATTAAGGATATTTTTAAGATATTTTGAATATTGTGTTAGATTTTAATTTCATAACAATAATGGGACAAATATTGTAATTCTTTCATATTTTAATTTAAGGTTGGGCATACGTTTTTGCTGGAGGCCTGGAGTGGGCGTTGAGGAAGAAAGCCCATGAAGAAAGCCCATCCCATGGGCTCTCAATTTCAGGCCCAAAAAGTGTCCGACCGTCGAGGCAACTCCGTTCGCAGTGGTTGTCCACCGCAACAACTCCAACGGAACCAAAACGTACCCGACTCCAACGGCGATCACGACCCTCTCTGTTATGGATTAGTCACTCCAACCCCTTTTCTACTTTTCGTTTCATAATTGCCCTTCTTTTTCTTCTTCCTCGGCGCAAATATATCAGGTCCGTATGCTTTGTCGCTAAAGATTCACGCTTTACTTCTTCATCAAAATCTTCGTTCTTGGTTTTTATTTTATTTCGATTATTTTTCACCTTAATCTTGAAAAAGTTCTAGCTCACCATCTCCGATTTCGCATCGGCTTCCATTTGGGTTCAAGTTTATTGCTTGTGATGGGGATTTGATAGCTCGCATACATGGAGTTTAATCTAATTCAATATCTCAATGCGTTATATTTTTATTTTTTTTTTCCTTCTGGATTTTGATCGAATAAGGAAATGTATATTTGAATGAATGACTGCAAAAAGAAATCAAATATTTGATTAAATTAAGAAATAATTAACTGGTATATGCATGTATTTAAAAATAAGGGTAATTTGATTGTGTTTTCTCTGATAATGTTTAGCATTTAATTTGATAGATAAAGAAAAGTATAATTAGATGTGAAAGGGGAGATATGGAGGATTTTGTAAAGCCCAGGAAGACAGTGTTTGTCACTGTGGGAACAACTTGTTTTGATGCTCTCGTTAGAGCAATAGACACCCAAGTGGTTAAACAAGAGCTATTAAGAAGAGGGTATACCCACCTTCTTATTCAAATGGGCCGCGGATCTTACGTTCCCACCAAGGTATATCTTCACTTTGGAGTTTCTCTGTGTGTGTGTATGAGTTTCTGTGGTAATGTGATTGGTGGAAGTTGTTTTAGTAGATCTTTTGTATATTCCTGGTAGAGGATTGGATTTTTAGAACGGTTGCTTTAAACTTTTAACAGAATAGTTTTCTCACTTTGAGCAAAGCAACAGAAATTCTGGATTTGTAGTTTATATGGAGTGTGAAAGTTTGAAGGAAGAAGATAATCTTGAAAATTTGTATTATTAATCTAGCAACGGATCTTATTATTTTTCAAGGTCTTCTAACGTTTGTTGTTGTAGATTTTCTTCCAATTAGTTTGTTTCTTCTGTTAAAAACAAAAAAAAATGATAGCTAGTCAACTAGATTTACCTAGAAGCTATAATTCGATGAGCGAAAAAAAGTAGGTCTACCATTGGAAGAGGATTTTGGGATGTTTAGAATTCTCAAAGGTTCTAGTATTTACAGACTGTCGGATGGCTATTAGCTTCTTAGACTACATCTGAACCAAAATTGAATATAAAGGCTTTCTTTTACAGGTTTCTTGTCACGATGGTTACTTGGATCGTGTTCAAGAAATACCAAATTACTCATGATATCAAGAAAATTTATATGTGAATTATAGGTTCGAGTGTAGACGGGGTGAAGACAGTTGTGGAAGTCTGATATGGCTCACTGTCGTTTAACTGCACTTTCTCCTCTTATATGAGAATGAGATTTTTCATGTAACTTGTTTCCAAAGCACACCTATTGCATAACCGAGTGCAAAGTTTGACAGCTTTGGGTGTGTTTCAACATTTCTGCTTTATTTATAATGTTATCTCTTACATTGATGGATTTGTGTCATTTTCATATGTAGTCTGAAGGAGGCAACGGGTCCTTAGCTGTAGACTACTTCACTTTTTCATCAAGCATTGCAGACCATTTGAAGTCAGCATCTCTTGTGATCAGTCACGCAGGTATGGATTTCATTGTATCATATTCCCTCTCTTTCAACAACGTGCTTTATGCCTTATGGAGATTTGTATTGGTAATTTATAATTGATTAATGTTACTTTGTAAATTACTGGATTAGATTTGTATCTGGTAATGGCAAATCAACAATCATCTAGCCATATTAAATTTTTGGTACTTTATTCTCTCTTTTTGATATTCTTTAAACCTATTTTATCGGACTGTTGTACAAGTTGTGGTAGTCTAGTTAGAACTTAGGAAGAGTTAAAATGTTTCTCTCAATAAACAGTTTTGTTTTTGTTTCTGTTTTTGGGTTTTTTTTTTTTTTTTTGGTTTTATTACAATTAGCACATCACACGGTATTAAATGTAAACATATCAATTTCTTTGTCGAAGAAAGATAAAGCATTCTGTTTATGAGCTTCTAACGTAATTCTTGCCTTGGCTTATTGAGCTAGTAAATACGTTCAGGCGAGTCAAATTTTTCTCTACATTACCTCCAAAAGTAAAAGGAGGAACTTAAGCTCATTCTTTTAGGCAGCAAGAAGGGGGATACGATGTAGTTATTGTCATGTGCTCCAGTCTATAAGATTTGACTGATCAGTCACGTTGCATGATCTGTCCACATCATTTCATTTTCAGTTTGTGTCCTTTGTCTATTATTTCTAGCAGTTAAAATAGAGAGTGATTGCTGAATCACCACATTTATTGTCCCCTTTCTTACCTTTACGTAATTCTGTCTTTCTTGCATTTTCTTTTGCCCCCAAAAGCTTGAATAATTTGATACTTTTATGTGTTTAAAGTTCATGTTTCAAAGGTTGGCTGCTGTTGATATTTGAGTTTAATTTACTGATGAGTTCCATTTGCATTCGGTTTTATCAGATCCATTTAGAAGCCCGGTGTTTCATTTAGCAACTTTTCAAATGTCAGTGCACACGAAATTTTCTTCGAGCTTCAGAAAAGTTATATTTAACTTCATATAAAAATAGTGTCTCAGCAACAATAGCAACAAAACCATGTCAAGAATCTGGTTGAAAAACCCAACATTTATGTCTTCCAACGATTGATTAATTATCGGAGTTCTGATGATTCTTGTGACTGTTCTTACCCTGGTGCAGGGTCAGGAAGCATATTTGAGACATTGTGGCTCAGAAAACCCTTAATTGTGGTGGTGAATGAAGATTTAATGGACAACCATCAAAGTGAACTCGCAGAAGAACTAGCAAAGAGGAAGCATTTATACTGTGCTCGCCCGCAAACGCTTAATCAGATAATTGCAGACATGAATTTGGAGTCACTTGTTCCATACCATCCAGGCGATGCCACGCCAGTCGCAAAGCTTATTAACAGGTTTCTGGGCTTCCCAGATGATTGAAAGAAACCCATCATGTCACTGCTCTGATTGACTTAGAAGTAACAAGTTTGAAAAGTAACTGGTTTGAAATATCAATTAATATATGTAGAGCCTGTTAACGAAAAAGTTTTGGTCCAAGTTAATTTTACTACAGTATTTTCTTTACGGTTTTTCTTTACGGTATAATAGCTGGAACTAGCTTCACAAATGTCCTTGTAATGTTCAATTGAATGGGCAAAAACATTGTTCTGCCCTTTTCGATTGTGTATGGATCCCCCATGTATATATTGAACACACTAGCTTTCTCTTATGGTATGGACTAAAATTATTGTCAAGATGAGGAGGTTCTTTCCTCGTACTAAGCCAAAAATTTGTATTTTTGAAAGAGAGTATTCGACAGTAATGAATGAGTAACGTTAATAAGGAAGAGACTTATTTATTTACTCCCAACATTTATGGAAAAGTTACTTACCTCACGTCAAGTTTAAAACTTGGTTTTTGGCCCCTACTTGGGTTTCTTTCTTTCTTTCCTTTTTTCTTTTTCACCAAGATTTTAGCTAAATTTGTACGATAATGAAGCCACATGATTTCTGTGATTTACAGATGAGCGTTTTTTTGTTTGGTTTAGGTCGGAAGAGGCTGGCATGTATAAGGGACGATTTCCAACCTATGCAGAAAGCGACTTTGCACTGCTTGGCTGGTCAGAACCAATTAGGCGTCCCTTTCAATCTTTTATAAAACGGTGAAAAGAAGAGAATTATGGAAGGGACAGAAGGGAAAGAGAAAGAAGAAAGGAAAAAAGAAAAAGAAAAAGAACAAGGAAATGGCAATTTTCTACCCCAGAAGTGAGGGAATTGAGGGAGGAAACTTTGGCTTTGGCTTTGGCTTTACAAAAATGTCGCCCCCAAAAGTGGAAAGAAAGAGTGGGTATAAATTATGACGCAGCTATAACATGGCTACATAGTTCCTCCCCGTCATATCAATTTGAAGTGATAATGGCAATACTTAAAACACATACATATACGTTTTGGTAAAGCTACAATACATCCATTTTGCAGGATGTGAGTTCATCTAAAATATCTATTGTGAATCTGGCCGCTACCCATGAATCATGACGGAAGCTCAATAAGTTTCATATCGTTTTGTGACTTAGGACATCTATTTTGCGGAAGAAAAGGTTAGGAGAGATTTTTTTTTTCTTTTAAATAACGTGTTTACAAAGTTTCGTAGGCCTCACACAATATAAGAAATGAGAAAAAAAAATATCTATCATCTTATATCATTTAGTATTGTTTCCTTATTAAAGAGAATAAATATGATATTTACTTAAATGGTCAAATTTAAAGCTTATTACGTAACAGCTATTAGTTAAGTAAAAAAATATACTTAAGTAATTACGCTAAATAAGATGCATGTTCTTAAATAAGTAAACACTAAAAAAGGAAGGGGATTGTCTACACCATCAAATAATCAAGTAAACACTAGAAAATGAATGAATGATGCTCGAGCCCATTATTTTCCTTTCCAATCCCATTGTCATTTCCTTTATATTCCTTCATGGTTTGATAAAAATAAATGCCCTTAGTGTTAAGATCTGAGCTATAAATACATCATTGTTACTTTATTCTATACGCATACATAGACACGAACGTAGAGAAAATTTTAGCCAAAAAAGACTCTGGAGGACAAAATGGTGAAGGTTTATTATTTTTATTTTTGAGATGTTTAACTTTTTATACTCTCTGTTTTTGGTTAATTCATAAACTATACATTCTGTTTTTAATTTCATCAAACATATACATATTTAGATTAGATTTGATATATAAATCTATACCTTACCTCAATCAATGGTTAACTTTGACCTTTAAAATGACTAAATTATCTTTAATAAAAGAGAAAAACTAAAACTTTCCAAAACTTAAAAAAAAAAAACACACAAAATACCTATTTTTAAGTTTTTAAAGTTCTCCTGTTATTCAATTTGAGAGTATTTTGGACCATTTTTTAGGTTAAAGTTGAAGATTAATAGAGAAAATATATTAATTTATATATTAAATCTAATTTAAATACATTTGATAAGATCAAAAATTAAAATTATGGTGTTTGAATAAATCTAAAATACAATGTATGAAAAGGTAACTTTTTATTATTTATGTATTTATTTTTTCATGCAAACTTCTTTCTTTCTAGTTTTTTGTTGAGAATTCTTTCTTTCTAATTACGTTTTAAGAGCTGAGTCACTATCATAGAACCATAACCATGTATTGCCAAAAGAAGCAAGAGGGGACAATACCAAGAATCTACTTTCACCTATTTTGCCGGTTAAATGATGTCCCTTAGCAACATAATGATTCATTACCTCATCAATCAACCTGAGAATCTCAAATTCAGAAATAGAGAATGATTTTGACTCTCATACTTCTACAAATTCCAAGATAAATCATCCTTCTGTAGCAATAGCATAATGTCTGTCAAAGAATCTTACAGAAATGCTACGTTTTTAGAGCCTAGTGACTACCATCCAAAGAACATTATATCCAAGCTAAGGAAAAAAGAGAAGATTTATCTGAATTAAGAACAATTAGTACTCCCCATATGATCTGAGTCCTGTTTCTGTGACTTGTTTCAGTTCTGTTGACTTAAATCAACATTTTGATACTCTTGCCATTGCATTTATATATGAGATTTTTTGGTAGGGTATGAGAAAATATGCTCGTTATAGAAGTTTATCTTGAACCGTCATATTTATATCATGTTCTGTCAGTTTGCATACTTTTGTCGTTCGAATATGATGTTGATCAAATATAACGTTCTAAAATATGCACCATGGTAGCTGTTCTCCACCGTAAAAAGCTACTATTTTATGTTGCTATTTCTTTAGTCTCACTTCTGACTTTAAGCTTGAAAACATTAGGTATATATTTCATATATGTAACCTTTTGCAATATACTATATGCTTGGTGGTTACACTGCTGGCATAGTTGCCAACTCTAGCTTAGAGGGTGATAAAAAGTCATTATCTACATATCCACAAAACGCTATAAGGATTGATATATCACGGATTTTTATGCAGGCTCTGGATTGTTTATAATGAGTAGATGATTATGATCTCGGATGTGGAAAGGACAAAAAGCTTTGCAATGAGATTTCTGATACTGAGACAGACAATTCCTTACAAAATACAATGCAAGGGACAAGGGAAGTATACAAAACCTCTTTGCTTAATTAAGGGGGAGGGGGGGGTGGGTGTGATGTGGAGACAGAGAGAGAAGGGAATCATGTGAGGAAACATTGACCAAGTTTAAAGCGAAGAAAGGCGTGGAAAGCCAATTCAACCCCCCATTTATAAACTCTTTCAACATTTAGCGTCTCAACATTTTCCAAGCCAATCTCTCTCTCTCTCTCTCTCTCTCTCTGTGTCTCTCTCTCGCTCTCTCTGTGTCTTTCTCTTTAAGCTTTCCATTTTCTTTTCTGTTGCATTGCTCTTCGTGCTTATGGAAGTTAACACCACTTCTGCAGCAGCAGGGCCACTTGTTGGTCATTTAGGAGGAAACCACACCCACAAACAACACAACTCTACACATTTTCAAGGCCATGACCACCACCACCATCACCACCATAAACTTTTCCCTTCAGAATCCATTCTCATAATCACCATATCCATGATTTCATTTGTGGTCCTCCTTGCCATAATTCTCACCATATTTATGCTCAGAAGACTCAAGTCCTCCAAAAACAACGGTTTTTACAAAGAGAATACTAGCATCCACAATGCCAGTAGCAGATCCATTGCTCAAACTGCTATAAATTTCAACTCTAGCCCAGGTAAGTTCCCCACTACTTCATTTATTTCCATATTTTCCATGCACTTTCGGTCCCAAAAAGAAAAAAAAGATCCCAAATTAAGAAGTTTTATTGAAAGAATGCTTTTCATTGACCTCTTAAAAGAATGGAAAGCAAGAGAATTTTAATGTTGGTTATTCCTATTGTCGTTTACTTAAAAGAAAATTAATTTGTTTTGAAAGTAAAAGAAAAGTTTAAATTGCTTATAAACTGTCTTTAAATATTGTGTGGGATTAAATTTTCTGATCTGGGTGTCCTTGAAAAATGCTGCAAATTAGAGTTGAAAGGTGGTTGTCTCAATGGAGGGCATTTTGGAAGGACACAAGCACAAAATCATCATCATCATGGATATAGGGGAGTGCAAGTTTTCACATACAAGGAACTTGAAGTGGCCACAAGTGGATTTAGTGAAGGGAACGTGATTGGTAGAGGAGGCTTTGGAGTGGTGTATAGAGGGGTCCTAAGTGATGGGACTGTGGCTGCAATTAAGATGTTGAATAGGGTGGGGAAGCATGGAGAGCGTGCTTTCAGGGTTGAGGTGAGTCACGTCATTTATTAGTCTTTTTTTTTTTCTCCTTTCCTTTTTCCTTTTGTTTTTCCCCCCTGTTTGCTCATGCCTCCTTCCCCTTAAATTTTGTCATTATTAGACAAAATATAAGTAGTTGTATTAAGGGGAGAGAAAGAGAGAGAGAGGCAGTAAGGTGGAAAAGTCAAATAATACAATTGCCTTAAAAAAGTGTAATTAGAAGGTCAATTCAAATAATGAGCGAGACTAGAACGTGCTACCTAGGTAATAAAAAGAGTTCTTCAAGCCTAGTATGTTAGCAACTCTTGAGCATTGACTTAAGCTCTCTCTCTCCCTCTCTCTCACAGGCACATTTTGTGCTTTATTGAGCCATGAATTCCGGGAATACAAATTATTTGTCATTTTTCTAGTTAATTATTGTATTCCTTTTCAATAATCTTCACATGGATGTGAAACAAGAATTATTAATTCGCTTGTTTGTTGAAAGAAAGAAGACTAAAATGCCTATCATGGCAGGTGGACTTGCTTAGCAGATTGCACTCTCCTTACTTAGTGAAGCTGCTCGGCTATTGTGCTGACCAACATCATAGGCTCCTGATCTTTGAGTTCATGCCCAATGGCACTCTCCACCACCACCTTCACAATGGACATCAGCCGTTGGATTGGGGGACCCGGGTGAGGATAGCCCTTGATTGTGCCAGGGCCCTTGAGTCCCTCCATGAGCACGGCATCCCACCAATTATCCATCGTGACTTCAAGTGCGCCAATGTTCTCTTGGATCAAAATTTCCGAGCCAAGGTCTCAGATTTTGGATTGGCCAAAATGGGTTCGGAAAAGATCAATGGTCAGATTTCAACGCGTGTGCTGGGGACCACAGGATATTTGGCTCCAGAGTGAGAGCCTATGTCTCTTACATTATCATTTCAATATCAAAAATGCAATGTTCCAACACCATGCACATGGGCTAGTTCGCCATCGTGCAATTTATCACTTACTTCTCCTTCAAGGCCTAGTTGTGGAAGGAGTAAATTTTGAAAAAAAACCAAATTCGTGAGCACCGTTTGGTCAACACAATAATGAAAGAACTTGCGTATACTTGTGGAACAATCAACCACAAACTAAACTATGAATTACCTAAACTTGATCAAAGTGTAACCTTTTTTTTCCAAAAATTTCTTGGCAATGTAGGTATGCTTCGACCGGGAAGCTAACAACAAAATCAGATGTATACAGCTATGGTGTGGTTCTTTTGGAGCTGTTAACAGGGCGTGTACCGGTTGATACCAAGCGACCCCCTGGAGAACATGTCCTTGTTTCATGGGTCAGTACAGAGAGTCTCGTCATTTTTCTTCTGAATAAATATTCAGCTTTTCATTGCATGTAAATAATAATAATAATAATAATGATAATAAAGAACACTACAGAAGCCACTGGAAGAAGCTAACCAAGATCAAAATGTCTATTTTATAAATGGTAGTAAAATACAGGTAGCGCAAAAAGCTTTGGAGAAAACTTTGCGGTAGTGCTTGTCTTTATTATTCTAACCCCCCACGCCACCTTTCTTATTCTAATGGTTTGTCAGGCCCTTCCAAGGCTAACAAGCGGAGAGAAGGTAGTGGAGATGGTTGACCCAGCTCTAAAAGGCCAGTACTCAAAGAGGGATCTAAGTCAGGTAAACTCAGCTTCCATTATTCAGAACTCAGAACTATAACCAACAGTAGTGAACAAATTTTCTGGTGCTAAGACTTGCAACTAATCTTATTTTCTTGTCACTGCTGCATCTGCTTTATAGATAGCTGCTATTGCTGCCATGTGTGTGCGGCCAGAAGCAGATTATCGGCCTCTAATGACTGATGTTGTACAATCACTTATCCCACTTGCTAAGAACTCCTTTGTCAGTTCCTCCGGCTCCTCAAGATTTCAGAACCAAAGAGTAAGTCCCAGGTATCAGATTGCTCCATGAAAACTGGGACAGAACAATCCATTCAGATCCCTGATCATGCTTTCACAACCGGTTTGTATCTGTCAAGAAGGTTTACACGGCTCACAAAGAGGTAGAAGACTGATTTATCAGCTTCTTGAAAAATCCTTACTGCATTAGAAAACTGCAACACTAAAAACAGCAACAAACTTCGGTTCTCGGAGCCTTGACAAGATGTTCTACCATTAGGAGCAGCCAAGTACATGGAAGGTTTGAGCAGTGTCACATGCTTGAACAGCCTCATCTTCTGTAGACAAATTTTGCATGTTATGTATAGATCAATATATCAAACGCAATGTCACTTTCTATCGCCATAATGTAAGGATGATCATCATGCTTTAGCATTTGGCTCCCTCTTGTAGAAACCTCCCATTTTCAAAGAATATTTGGGTACTCACTATTCACTACAATGCTACAAAAGAAGGGGGACAGATTCTAGCGCTGGAGCAAAAAGAATCCCAAGTCAATTTTTTTTCTTTGTTTATTGCTCATGAAGTGCCTCAAATTTTATTGAAGATTATCAGTAACAACAGCTCGCACATGGGGAGTAGTAACCCCCCAAACCATAAAATAGCCGAGCTATTAGTCATGTACAATCAGTAACCTACAAGAAGAGCCGCTCTATTACAGAGTCTAGGCACTTGTACAATTTCAAATCCTCCAGCAGCAAAGAAACTTACAAAACTTGAAAATCCAAAACCAATTATCCTTCTTTGAGGACATGATTTGTGTGATGGTTAAAAAATCCCGCATCAGTAAGAATGCTTGGGAGACCTGCAGCAGTTTTTCCAATAACCTATTAGTAGACAACCACATGAGAATCCTAGATCTGAGAAGGTTCAGCGGGAAGAGACAAAAAGAATTAGTGATATAATTTAGTCATTAGACAGGACCATCATTGACAAAAATACTTGCATTTAGAATATGGTAAAAAATGTCTACATATATCTCACCAAATACTTTCAAAGGGAAAAATCTCTAAGATATATGAGATGATCTAATGGGACAAAAAATGCATTCCCTATTTTGCTGACACACTAATAAACGTGAACCTGTACATCCCCTCATAGAGCAGAACAACTTCCATCTCACTCAACCCTTGTACTTGTGGTTACGTTTACGAGATCCAAGAAAAAATATCACCTTGAAGTCCCGAACCTGTTACATATTTTCCTTTTCAGCTTCCTGTTCCATCGAAGAACTTGTTTCTCCCTCCTCTTGAGATTTGTTGTTCTTTTTACCAACTTTATCTGCATATTTGGCAAAAGCAGCACATAGGGCTGACTTCACGGTCAATTCTGGTTCTTTTTTCCTTCGTTTACTTTCCTTTTCTCTGTCTTTTTCTTCTTTATCTTCATTCACTGAACCAACTTCAGTATTATTTTGAGTGAAGGTCTCTGGAACAGCAGGATAATTGGGAACCACACGCTTGAATGGTTCATGAAAAGTATCATACAAGCGCTTTACCTGATAAATTATAAGTTCACACACTTGGAAAAATTACTTTTCATGCAACTCTAACAAATAAAAAAGAAACTACCAAAGTAGCGCAATCCAAGCTCAATTATAAACATATATATATATATATATATATACACCTTGCGCTCTCCTATGCCAGGGCAACGTGCCAGGTCTTCCATTGATGCGTCCATGATATGAGAAAGAGACTGTAATAACAAGACAACCATCTCCAAATTAATACTCACCAAAGCCAAGATGATGACATATTAGAAATTTTTGGTGCAAGACAGCAGGCATACCCCAAATGCATTACCAAGTGTGACCACATCAGTCTTGTTTACATGTCGAACTGTTGTGAGAGCATGTGTTAGCTACAACCAAGAGCGTGAGAAATTCTGTTCAATCAATTCATTACCCAACAACCTTATAATATATGTTGCACAAGCACAATGTGATAAAAAAGAATCCCGGATATTTCAAATTCTAAGTCAAAATATTCACTAGGACTCAATTCTCGATAGTTGGCCAGCAGAAACTGACCTAACAAAAAAGAAGAACAAAATGTTACCCGTGATAGATAATCCGTGTCCATTTGCCCTTGAATAATATCAGCGGGCTTGTTTTCATACACTTTGATAGTCTCCAAATAGCGACCACATTCCTCCAAGCTACAAATAATAAAAGATGAAGAATTGGTCCAGCAATCCATGTAAATCGAAGCTATAACAAACAAAGCAATACTTCACAACTACATCTTGTCCAAGTCCATTTAGTGTTATAAACAAAGGGGGAATAATCATAGGCAATACGAAATTAACTGTGTTTTGTGGATGCACATGACTGGAAATATATCAATACCTCCACCCACATAAAAGGGTACAATCATGAAGAAGAGCAGTCTTGGTAACTTCAAGTAATGGTTTAACAACATCCTCCTGCAACCAAAGAAAAAATAGGGAGCAATATAAACAAAAAACCGCTACGTTGATAGGTCCTCTTTTTTTTTTTTTTTGTTTCTTTTAAATCTTGAAACGGCCAAAAAAAAGGAACTGATGCTGAACTTTGGAAAAGGCACAGTTGTCTTAATTGCTTACCACATCAACATGGCAAAGAACAACACGAAGCTTGAAGTTCTTTTGCAATTCTCTTATTCGGTAATATAAGTAGTCTGGATGCAGCAGATGATACCGAAGACTGCAACAAATGGTCAAATGAAAACATAAGAACCAGTTTTACTTTTAACATGCGACAAACAAGAACATGTTTAAATAATAATATTTGTTACATGACAACAATTGCTACAAAAGTATGTTCCACAAGTTTATCAGACAAATTTGGAATGTCCATGCACGTACACAAAGCCATCAGCCATATGACAGTAACCTAAAGTTCTAACCTTAGATAGAGTGCACATGAGCTCTGCCCAAGTAAGTAGTCGCAAACAATATCTGCAAAAGCCCATCTCACATTCCTGATATGTTTGAGCAATGGGTTCCCCTTCTGCATAAAGAAATGCAACAAAAACACATATTCACACCAAATGCTGAAATTTGGCATTAATTTGGGTAAAAGACAATTCTCCAATGCTATTGCTATACTTAAATGTCAAGTTTAGCGTATGCGATAGCATCATTTAACATATTATACATGCTATTTTCACACTTTTGTGTCAACTATAACATTGGCATTAAAAATGGTCCTAAACTTCGATTCCAAGCTAAATTGCAGAGAATGGTTTAACAGTGTATGCTACAACATGCTCCCATGGGAAAAAAAAAATGGAAAAGAACAAAATATTGAAGGGGGAAGAAAAAACCTGTCTGTGGCTGACAAGAATTGCGTTGCGATTCTGAGTAGACGAAGACGGTGACGATGAAGAAGAAGCAACAGCATTGCTGGAAGACGCAAATGAAGAAGAAGACGGAACATTGGACGGACATATTTCCCTGAGAAGTAACAAATCCCACACGCACACACACACACACAAGCAAAATAAAGCTCACATTCCAAACAAAACCATCACAAAGTTACTAAAAAATAATAAATTCTTAATGCCAAAATCATGGTTAAGCATCCACTGGCAATTCCATGAAGGTTTCAAACTTTCATCTTTATTCACTATTTCCACATTTCCTTCGCCATTGAACATCGCATACAAAACCAAACAAATCATACGTTTAGGTCATAAAAGATCAATAGAAGCTTCAAACTTCAAAAATGTCCTCTTTTTCCTTTCTACAAAATATACCAATAGCCAAACGCTGAATAACAGAAGCAAAATCGTACCGTGAATCAGAAATCTCCGAAGCCTGCGAGTGTTGCTGCGAGGCGGCAGCGGCGAAGGCGGAGGTTGAGGAAGGCGGCGGCGGTGGAGGAGGAGAGTAGAATTCGGAGGATTTGACAAAAGCGAAAGCTTGAGAAAAGCTCTGCGAAGGAGCAAAGAGAGACGGTGGCGTAGATTTGGACTGCGAGGTTTCGAGGACTTCTTGGTACGAGGGTATCTTGATCACCACCTTGTTCGTGTTCGAGTTCGTCTTCGTCTGGTTTGGCTCTGAGGTTTTCCCTCTGTCGTCGTCGTCTTCCGCCATTGATCTTCTTTGACGGATTCTCTTTCCTTTGTCTTCTCCTTATATTGCGGAGACGAGGTGGTGACCCGCGAGTTTCTGAGAAACTGTGGGCCGCAACTCTGCTGGGGTGAAAGATGCAAGCCCATAGCATTGGCGGCCCAAGATATGAGAAAAATGGAGAGGTGAGTGATTCTCAAAAAAGGGGAAAAAAAAACCATTAAGAAATGAAAAATCAAGAATCAGTGATTATGGAAAAAAAAAAAAAATCCAAAACTTCAATATTCAAGAAATAAATTTGAAAGAAATATATCTTTAGTGAAATTATAAAAAACAGGTCATTTTTTTTAAAAAAAAATTTATGGTGAATAATTATTTCAAAATATTTATGGTAAATAATTAATTTACGAATATATTTATAAGGTAACAACGTAAATAAACTTCTTAAACAAGTCATTTACTGTAAATATTTTAAAATGTATATATTATAGTCATTATTTTCAGAAAAAATCAGCTATTTAGCTCTTTCTCTCCTTTTAAATGGTGTTTTAAAAATTTCTCTTTAGAGAATTAGGAGCTTTTCAAGCGGTACCCACTTTAATTTACACTTACTCTAGCATTCTTAAACACCCTTTTTCTTCTTCTTCTTTTTTTAATTTCTTTTATGAAAAAATCAAATTAAAAGGAGAACGATTTTAAAAGGAAAAAAAATAGAAACCCAATTGTTAAAAAATAAAATAAGAGAAGCATATTCTCGAAATTTCTCCTCTATTTATTCACTAATGGAAGATCACTTGATAAAGAGTGAGCATTTTTCTTGGAGAGCCTACATATTATTTCTTTTGATGTTGGCGATTGGTGACCAATATAATGTTTTCAGGAACCTAATGGAAGATGCGTGAAGAAAGATTGAAAGATATCTCTACATTTGCCAATCATGAGAAGTTTGATTGTTCTCCTATTGTCCTAGAGAAATTAGAATAGCTTTGTTTGGAAAATTAAGACCCCAACAATAGTGAGGCACCGTGTACACAATATCAAACTCTTAAGAGTAAGTACATCTACCACCTTGTTGTATGGCCTATGAAGGATGACTTTGTAGCAGATCCGTCCTTACGGTCTTTAGCTTTGGGTTTTGTTTCGCAACCTAGTAATAACTGATAAGTTATCTGTTACAGTATAAAGCTTTCACATACTATAGTATTTAAGTTTCAACTTGATTCGCTAATATTTTCTAAAGCATTGCAAGGCTCATGTAAGAGCACACAAGGTATTTTTTAGAATTGTATATCTTGTCTTAGAACTAGTGATGAACTTCTTGGTAAGATAGTATATGACTCTTTGCTTCCTTCCCCTCTTTTATCATGTTGACCAAGGACACAACTCATGCATACTTGCATTACTAAAAAGATACCTCATGAGTGATCAATTAGGCGTTAGCAATAGCCAACAAAGGAGAATTTAGTTTTACATTTTTCTTCACTTTGTCAAACATTTTTTTCCTTTGTTGAGAATCCTTGTCCCTTGTGTCTATTTTCTCTAAAAAGACAATTACTTTTCAAGATTATGTATAATTTCACACAGTGGTGGAGCTAAAATTTTGTTTTAGAGAGGGCATAAACTAACAATTTGAAAAATACCAGAAGCTCTTTAAAATATCAAATCCTAATTTTAGTCATTGTGTATTTGGTTGAATAGTATATATGTATGTACAAGTGGAGCGTATTTAAGTAATAAAAATTTTAGCTGAAAAATTATATAAAAATTTATTTAGAAAGTACATTATAGGAAATGGTAAAAGAAACAAAAAATTAAAGTTTGGAAACATTTGAAAACAAAATCATTTTAACAAGAACAAATTAGAAAAAGGTCTTTATGAAAAAATAGTAATAAGGAGGGTTGCGTGAAAAAAAAAGCTTAAATATGACTACATTGTTAAAAAAAAAAAAAAAAACTTTTATAGGTCATTTTAAAAAATCTAAGAATTTAAAGAACAAAATACTTTAAAAAGAGCACATTAGAGAAAATATTTCAACAAAAACCTAGAATTTAATTGAAAAACACAAAACAAAAATGTAATAAACCAAAAAGATATATTGAGATTTGGATTATTAGCTAGGAATTTGAAATACGTATTTATTAACTGCATTGGTAGGCTTTCGACTCAATCTAATAGCCTACCTATCTTTGGAGCTTTGTACAGTAAAAATATCTACGGATTATGCATATTTATGAACGTCAAATGCAATAAAAAATAACATAACATATATACACACACACACACACACAAAATTGATGGTATCTAATTCAGAAACACAAACCTTAATTTACAGGTAGCTTTTTAGGAAAAATACCCTAGATGCTCATTAGCATTAGGGTCGGTAATTTCGAACATGGCATGATGACACGATACGAAAACGGCATGAGATAAACGGGTTTGGACTGCACGTTTATTAACTAGGCCATAAATGGGTTGTCATGAATAACATGAAAATAAACAGGCTGGATTCGTGCTAGTACGTTTAACACACTTTAACACATTTAATTAAATGGCCGTAAACGTATCGGCACAACACGACATGACCCGCCCATTTATAGTACATTTAAATTTAAAAATAAAAATATTTGAAATATTTGTAGTAGGTTAGTATAATTAGATATTGTGTCTTTGTTAATTTTCTTTATTGGCTTTTTTCTTTTATTTTTTTTAATTTTCAGTTAACTGGGTCATAAACATGCCATATACATTTTTAGATGTTGTGTTAATCATGTCGTGCCGTGTTACACGTGCCATAGGCGGTTCGTGTTCGTCTATACATTTCAGGCACGTTTGTTAATTGTGTTATGTTTGTATTCAGCTTAATCGTGTCGTACTGTTATACTGTAACATAAACACGACACGCAAATACAAATTACTAGCCCTAATTAGTACATGATCTTAGTTTGTTGCTAACCACAAAAATGTAGCTTTGTACGTAAGGCTTTTGAGCTGGAAACGTGTGACTGTACCAGCTTATCCTACATTATCCCAAAGCGTCATGTCGAAGAACCTTAGCAAGGTAAATTCAAGTGCATTTTTCCAAATCACACTTTCGTTAAATATTCAAAAGTCAAAGAAAGAAGCTATAGCTGGATCCATAGCTTTGCGTGGGAGCCAAATATGCCCGTACATGATGTTGAATAAATTCTAAAGGATATAATCGAGCAGATACGTTTCAAATGCTTGACAAATAAAATATGCATACAAAATTATTAGTGGGGGTGCTATATATTCGTTAAAGCTTAAATAATCACTTTAGTATATATCAAAAGAGCCCGAAAAAAAAAAAAAAGCAAAAGAAAAGCCAATATTCCTTAAAAAAAAATGACCAATACTATTGCTCCATTTAGCGATGAATATGACCGATAAAAGAAATCGTATGTCGCAAGATAAAGTGTTTTGTTGGAGAATTTTGCGTGTAACAAAAGATTGGAGGCTATGAATTTTTGGAAATTAGAAATGTGTTTGAGACATGTATGAACATTGTTCTTAAAGGTTTTATTTGCCTTCACTTTTTAAAGTTTTCTAATGAGTTTTATAGTAAATTACCCCCAAGATACAACGAACACTTGAATACAATATCTAGCAATAATATGATGTTTTAGAAGAATATATAAATTCTATAATAATTCTAGAGATTAAACAAAGACAAAGATGTCATTTCATGAATACACACAACCGGATCAACCCACACAACCTTTGATTAAAGGTACTTCTTCATTTATAAAGGTATTTATTTATATATCAATGCATCCTTGTAACAGATATGTCTGTTGCTAATAGATGTTTAAGTTTGTATGAAAGTATACAACCAATGTTTACACCAGTTCGAAACATGTTGAAGAACACATTTTTCTATTGTGCATCAGCTCGAAAGAGCGCCAACTGGCACCGCGGCGCTGGCTCACTATGTAATTTTTTTTGTATGTCTGTACTAGTGGGCGCCATGGCGCTGCCCTTTGGTGCTGTGGCCCCAACGCCTTTGTCCCATTTTGTGTTGTTTTGCACTTATAGAGCCACGGCTTCTAATATGGGCACCGCAGTGCGCCAAGCTGAATCTAAATACATTAAAAATGTGTTTTCCAACTTACGTCTATGTGATCTTTGATGTAAAATATGTTAGAGAGACATCTTACAGCCTTTCTTGTAACGCCCACCTAATTTTATGTAACGGATTATGTTATGATAAATAACGACGTTAAATGTTATATTTATGATAAGTGTTATGATATATAATGTAATGGTGCTAACCATTTTATTCCAAGTGTTATGGCAGGTGACGCTCACGTGGAATTGATGTGCTCAAATGTTCATGTCATTAATGTTATATGTTTAATCATATTTTTTTTATTGATAATTAATGTTATGAATGATTTTTTGTATTTAAAGACAGATCGGCAGGCCGAAATATTTTCCTCAGAACGGCAAGCCGATGGTATATCATCGGTAGGCCAGACTTCAGTGATCGGCAGGCCGAAGATAGAGATCGGCAGGCCGATGACAGCTGACAAGTAGTCAGCAGAAATTTCACAAAATTTATGATAAGGTTGAATTGTGTTAAGGATAATTTATTCTAGATAATTAACATAATTATGGGATGATTTGTTTAATTTTGGTAACGAAACATTTGACTTTTGAATTATTTGAATTAATGGATAAAGTTTTCCCGTTTTTCAAAGGCAGAATATGGAAATCGTTACAAAATTGATGACCTTCCCTTATTGCTTCCCACTCACTACGCATATGAGCCCATTTTAGTCAAAAAATTTATGAAACATCTCTCATTACTTTTTACGTTACTTTCATTTTCACATTAACACTTTTCTCTCTCTCATTCTTTCTCTCTTCATCTTCTTCATCTTTCTTCTTCTTCCTCTCAAAATTTCCCCTGCTATTATTTGATATTGAAATTTCTTTGGCGTTAATTCAAGGAGTTTTAAGAAGAATTCGTTTTAAGATAAGAGTTTAAAATTTTTAGGCATGTCTGAAATTTTTTTTTCCCTTTATCTGACCGCAATACTTGTATCTAGGAATGTCATTTTGCTCTAAAATTTTAATATGTTATTTATCCATGTGTTATATGATTCTCCTCCAAATTTCACGTCAATTCGAATTTTCTATAAAAAGTTATGAATTTTCTTCTCTCCACCACTCACAGTAAATTGTTGCTGATCAATCTTGTTGCACATATGTATGGTTGTTGTTTTTTTTGCAAATGAATGTTTTATTGCACGAAAATTGGTGTACATGCTTATATATATATTAAATTATGGGGTGGAAAGTTTGGTAATGATTCGATGAGTATTTCATGTGTAATAGAATTTTTATTAAGCCTATGTTATGTGACGGCGTAAACAGTAAAGTTGTGAGATTCTTGTTATGTGATATTTTTATATGATTATAAAATTTTATTTGAAAATGAGAAATTTTGTGCTACTGTATGCGTATGTTAAAAATGATATCATACGAATTTTTAGGTCCAAATAAGTTTATTTTAATTGTTTGGCACAAATTATTACATGTGACTCACTGTTTTGCACCTAGAGTATGTTTGTAGTCTCTGCCTTCTAATGTGCATTTTGAACTGTTTAAAATTTATTTAAAGGTGATTTTTGGATATGTTATAGTACTATGTGTCTATTATATCTCCTAATTTTTGTAGATTTTTCTATGGTATGAAATTGTGAAAATTGGACCTGAGATAAATAGTGTTTACTGCCTAACTAATGCTGGCAGATTTCATGTAAAATGTTATGTGATTTATTTAAATTATTAAATGAAATTTTTATGACTAAAGAAAAATCATGCTAATATGTTTATATGTTAACTTTGATATTGTAGAATTTGGTACTCAAATTGTGTGTAAAAATAAAGTTATTAAGTTATGTATTCATGTAGGTCAGAAGTGTAATTGTGTTGATAATTTTATTTGAATGTTTTAAAGTTTATGAAATATGTTATATGATTTTGTTTTTAAGAAATGAATGTAAATATGATGTTATATGAAATGGATGTTATGTTGTGGTAATTAATTCATTAAAATAAATGTTAATTACCATTTTATAAATGTATGACATGAACACATTGAGAAGTGAGCACATCAAGACCGCGGCGTTGTCACCTACAAAAGTAAGGTTAAGTAAGCTCATTTGAGGTAAGTACATTCTCACCTGCAACATGATATGTTTATGAAAAGTACGAGTTTTATGAAAAGTTTGAAATCCATTTTTATGATGGTTTTATGATGATTTCTCATGATGATTTTTCATGAAGTTTAAGGCATGAAAGTTTATGTATGTTTTCATGATAATATTTTTCAAAGTATGAAAGTATAAGTATGTATATATGTATCACCTAAATAAGTGTTGCACACCCTATGTTTATGTTTATGTTTATAATGTCCCGATGGTTGGACTTGTCATGTTTGGTTTGGGATTAGCTACCCCTCTCCTCCCATGACGACGCGCCTATGATGATGATTTTATGGTGCAACACTTGGGCCCTTAAGATAAAAATGAATAAGTTTTAATATGGTTGATGTAATGAAAGATATGTTCTTATGAAAATGTGCCTAGTGCACTATTATGATGATGATGATGATGATGATGTTCATGAAATGTTTTTAAGTTGTGAGAATTATAATGTACTTACTAAGCATTAGCTTATTCAAGTTTTTCATCATGTTGCAGATAAGAGTAAGAAAGTTATGAAGTAGGCGGAGGACACTGACAGGCGTGTGAGCTCAGGAAGATGGTTTGCAAATGAAAGAACACCAAGGAAAGAAATTTAATGGAATAATCTATGATTTTCGATTTTGAGTATGTTTATAACATTTTTGAATTTTAAGGATATGTTTTATAATTTTTGAGAATATTTATTTAATAGCTTTTATTGTTTTATAAAGTTTCTTCCACATTTGAAGTTTTAAAACTTATTTTTAAATCAAATTTTTCTTTTGTTCGGCCTGCCGACCATACTGGTCGGATTGCCGAATAATTTTGATCGGCCTGTGTCGATCTTGTTGATTTTAAAACCCCATTTTGCAAGGTCTCGGACGGCCTGTCGATGGGTGACCTTCGGCCTGCCGGTCTAGTTCGGCCTGCCGAAATTAAAAGTTCGGCCTGCCGACCGAGATGTGTTCAAACAATTTTATCTTTTGTTTTCAAAGGTCATTTAATTTTTAAATGATATTAGCAAACTATTTATAGAATGTTTATGGAAAAGCGAATTGTTATAATTAAGCAAATTTATAATTTCTCATAAATTGTATTTTTATAAATAATAAAAAAAAAAGTAACGGATCCTGGGAATGCTTTTCCAAACTATGATTTCTAATGCATGTTATTAATTACAATAGTTTGCTCCAATTAATGTTTTAAAGAATGAATGTAACGATATCTGTGACGTCCGGAAAGGGAGTGTTACATTTGCAGTCAATCTAAGCATATTAAGCAGTCTCAATACTTCGACCTCTAACCAACTTCAAAATTCGATTCCCAAATGTCAAAGATGCAACGGGAAATTGCAAAACTACGAGGTCCTGTACCGAATTTCTTTCCCATGAAGGCGTCAAACCGACGGATGAAACCATTTCACAATGTAACAGTTTCAAGGCTAGCTGTAACATTCTGACAATGAAACAGAAGCTCTACATGCTTCAGAAGTACTATTGTCACCTCATCGTTAAGAGTCTGAACAACATCAAGAATGTAGACTCTTTGTTGATAATAGAATTAATGGTGGGTGTGCGCTTGAAAAGGTATGGATGAAGAGCCTTTTAACTAATACAGCCCATAGAAGACTCTTAGGGGACGAAAATGTACACTTTAACTTTGTTACCCCTACAATTGAACGATTGAAATACCTGTTCTGACAATTGAAGCAAAACTATGGGTGAAGTCACTGGAAGCTTCATTGTATAGCCAAAAAGGTTAATTGAAGTTGTTGCAATGATAAAGATGAGTCGAGCGCCTAGCCACGTTCTTCAATATGTTGAGGAAAAGAAATGCCCAAAAAAGAAATGTGCTAGAAAAGCAAAAGAGTCACAACCAGAGGTAAAACAGCATCGAGCGGTTGGGAAACAACCTGTTGCAAATGAGTCCCTGCCTACATTTAATTTCTTTTTAGTTCCTCTAGAATTTATGCAATTAACTTTGTACGCAAATGCTTTCATATGAGATGGGTTGGAGGTTCAGTGCGTGATATTGGAAAGAATCATTGGTAATGAAATACCTATCTATGTAGAGTAAGAAGACATTTACTACTTTATCACCTTTAATAAAATTGGGGCAAATTGTATAATGGTATACCTCAAGTAAGGATTCTATCCTTAATTCTTACTTTTTTTAAATTTAAGTAGAGTTGTAAAGTGCGCTCAAATAAGTTAATGCATTGTTTTCATTGTAGTTTTTTGTCGCAATATTATGAACGTCAAGGCAAGGCTCACAATTTGGCTTCATATTGCAGGCCCTTGTCTCAAGTGTTGCAAGAGACCTATATAGTGATGTTAGAGAGCGCGCTACATCACTCTTCAACGTTTTAGCTCAAGCACTAAAAGGGAAATTATTCTTCGTGCCATACAATGTCAGAGAACATTAGATGTTGGCACTTGTTTCACCATAGGAAGACCAAATTGTAAGTATTAATTTTTCTTATAAAATTAACTATGTTAAATTTTACATAATTGTGTTTATTAATTCATTTTAATCATGGTATATTGTTAGGACCCTTAATGATTTGAAACAAGTGGGAAGTGCTGTAACAACACAAGTGAACAGAACGCTATATTCCCACCATAAGTGTCCCAGACAAGAAAGAAACGTAAAATATGGTTTTTTTTTTTTATGTTACATGTGGGACATAAGAAATTATGGTATACAAGGGCTATCAAAAAAGGAATATTATACACATAAGGATATAAATGAGGTTAGATTTGAGTAGGTACAATTTATAAGTGGGTATGTCATATATAGATAGAGTAGATACATGATTATGTAAAATAGTTCAACGTAAATGATT
The DNA here is from genome assembly GCA_946598075.1 of Artocarpus hirsutus. Lineage (NCBI taxonomy): Eukaryota > Viridiplantae > Streptophyta > Magnoliopsida > Rosales > Moraceae > Artocarpus > Artocarpus hirsutus. The sequence continues at coordinate 26,500 of CAMOHE010048277.1, forward strand.
TTGTAAAGACTTTGTATTTCAATATACGTATCTTATTTTGCAATCAGAGCCTTATAGTAATAGATAGATAACACACGGGGATTGGCCATCTCGTTGGATATCAGAAATGCAAGGCATTTTTTTTGCTCACGTCCAATTTTCAAGGACGGTTTTTATGAAAAACTATTGTGAAAACACACCCTTACACGATGGTTTTTCATAGAACCCATCGTGTAGGGTTCAAGGAAACCATTTTTTTACGATGTTTTTAAAAAACCACCGTGTAATAATGACATTCCATGATGGTTTTTTGAGAAAGCTGTCAGGATAGAATGGCGCTAACTGAACCCAATTGGCAACTTAACGGACGTTCTACGATGGTAAAAAACCATCATAAAAACTTGAGATGATACGACGATGGGAGTTTTCATGGTGGGTTCTAAACCATAACCCACCGTGATAGTTTAAAACCATCATGGAAGGCCCAATTCATAGTAGTGAAAAAAAAAAAAAAAAAAACCAGAAATAAGCACACAAATTACATTTATAAAGGTCGAAATCCTTATGCTTGTGACCGCAAAAAGCATAGGCATTTTTTTAGATATTGCGATTAAATTGAACGGAAATTTAGTGTAGAATGAAAGCTTTAGTAAGTGCTAATTCAATTGAAATGTGCTTAATTAATTTGTGATGGTATTCATTGACACTGCTAAATTTTAAAAGCTGTATTCCCCTCTGTGTGTGTATATATATCCCTTTCATTTTAAGGCATAATGGACCCCACGAGGAATAAACATCTCAGTAGCCATATATCTTAGACTTATAGTAACATGAATCTTTGGTACGTCATGTCTTTCAATGCTCTAATATTCCACTATCAGCTTGGCGGGAGATGTCCCGCGTTTCGGTCGACAATATCATGGACCTCCTTTTTCCTTTTTTTTTTTTTTTTTTGAAAAATTTGTGAGCATATATAGTAGGGCAAATTACTGCATGTAAATGATATGTTTGTATATTAAAATATCATACATATACTGCTCTAATTACCACAAAGAATTGATCATATTGGATAATTATTAAATAAAAATAGCATAGAATGCCAGAATATATATATATATATATATATATATATTTTGTATATATTGGATAACTATTAAAGAATTGATCATATTGGATAATTATTACAGAAAAATAGTATATCGTGCCAGAATATATATATTGTATATATTCTAGTACGGTATACTATTTTTATTTAAAAAAACTTTTTTTCAGAGCTCCTACCTAGGCCCTTCACATAGAGTGGGTACCAAGTGGGACCCAGTCCTACATGGTGGAGACCACCCCATGTGAGGGGCCCCAATACAAAAACCTGAAGGGGCTGAATAGAGCTATCTTTTTCTTTAATAGTTATCCAATATGATCAATCCTTTGTGGTAATTAGAGCAACACACACGTACATACATATAAGCGCCCGTGTCATGTACTTAAAAAATAATAATAACAAGGATTGATACCTGATTAGACAAATTTCAAATTTCTTAACATGAAAAAGGAAAGCAATACATCTCATATTCTCATGGAAATCACATTTGTAATTGACTAAAAAGACACATGCATTACAATTAAGTTGAAGCTTATTGAAATCACGGTAACACGCAAATGATCAAACATCAAAGCATAACAAAGGGAAATGGGCCATTTCCACGTTCACGCACACACATAGTAAATAAGCCAATCGACAATTGCCAGGGTGACTGTAAAAGAGGTAACAATTCATAGGGAAATGTAGATGATGATTGGAGTCTTAGCTTGCAAGCTAGCTCTTAATTAGGGACACTGGAAACCAGATGGAGTGTTCCTTGAGCAAACGTTAAGAAGCAAGCTGAGGTTAATAGGGAGGTTGAGGTTGATCCCAAGAATGCTGGCTCTAATGGCAGTGCAAAGGCAGACAGCAGCCTCAAGATCAGCAAGCCCTTGGATGAGAGTACAGCACGGCGTCACCGGAGGATTTCCGATGGTGGCGTTGACCAGCCCGTTGAGCAAATTGGCACATATTCCTATTTTAATGGCATCCCTTGGGCATCTTCCCCCTGTGGATGGGCTTGGAGTTGTACCTCCACTCCCAGGGCTTGGGGTACCACCATTCCCAGGGCTTGGGGTACCACCACTCCCAGGGCTTGGGGTACCACCACTCCCAGGGCTTCCTCCGCTTCCGGGGCTTCCACCTCTTCCCGGGCTCGGAGTAGGTCTTGGCCTTGGCCTAGGACTTGGGCAAGAGCCACAAGCACTGACAAGGGCAAAGAAAAGAAGGTTAACAACAAGGAAGAGGGCAAGTGAAGAGGAGCTAGTATTGGAAGCCATTTTTCCCCCCTTTGAAAAGCTAGCTAGGTTTTGGTTTCTTACAGTGTAGTTTCTAGTATTTATGCTTGTGAAGTGGAAGGCCGATGGAGTTGAATGTCTGGGGTGAAAGGGTTTTTATAGGGTGAGGAGCGAAGGGCTCTGAGTTGATCTTCAACAGAAAAATAATAAACAAAACATAGAATAAATCCAAGGGAACTACCATGTGCGGTCTTCGGATTTTAGCTGGCAATGTTAATCAAAGAGCAGGTTTTTGGGGCAAACTTTTGGATTTTTGTAAGGTGTGGGGAAAATCAAATTGTCATGTTCCTTTGCCTCTTTGGTTGGGCAATATTAGTCTGTGGGATCTAATAATTCTTTCATAAGTTTTTATTTCTAATAACTTAGATTATTTTTCGTCATGTTATGTATAGTTACTTGATACAGTGATCTAGTAGCGCACCAAAAGCAAGACTTGTTTTAATTCAAACCACTAAAGTGTGAGAGTGGGGCCCAAACGATCACATGTTGTGGTAGTATTTCAAAGCGTGTCCCACACTAGGGCATGTTGCAGATTTGGAAAATTGAATTTTGATCGGTGGAGTTTTATTACGTGACTTTGACGACGTACTAAGCACAACATATTGATAATTAACCGAATAGTTAATTCAAAAATAAACAAAAAACACACATAAAAATTTATAGTGGTTCACTCTCAACATAAGAGCTACTTTCATTTTTAACCGCTGTAAAAAAATTCATTATGACGATAAAAAATTTTACAAAAAAAAAATTATACACCCTCTTTCGATTTTTTCTTGCTATATTTTCTATATTTATAGGTTTGCAACAAAGAGAAAGCAAACCCCCCCTGCCAAAAAAAAAAAAGACTTTCTCATGTCCAGCCACAACCTTGCACACTCACGCCCTTGAGCCGGTGCTATCATGCGAAAACTGCTTCAGTTTGGATTGCCTCGATACACACGCAAGGCTGCGCCCTTCATCTCCATAAGGTGATAAGTCGTAGGACGTAAATGAAGCTCATACTTCTTAACAAATGTAGATAATCACAAGAAGTTTTCTAGTTTCGATCACGGTACAAATATATGTACAATAAAAATATTTATTGCTGAGGACGCAAGGTTGTATATATTGAATAGTGTGGATAATCATTATAACTAAGTAGTCACCGTCACAAGATCATCTATATACTTCCTTCAACAACTTCCAATTTAATGACTCCACTTGACTTTGGAGGCATGCGTATATATGTTGATTTCAGTACTATATAAACTGAACAATGCTTTTCCTAATTGGTGATTTTCCTAGAATTCTCACATGAATAAAACTGTTATTTTTTTATAAGTAAAGACCTTATTTGCATAACAATTTTAACAAATAAATAGAAATAAAAAGTTGGTAATTATGGAATTACCTAGAAAAAGTGTAGATATATTGTTGCCTCAGGTCATAATTGGATTGATTTGATGAAATTTGTTTAAATTTGTGAAAAATTATAATTAAATTTTAAAAGAATACACACACACACACACACACACACACACACATATATATATATATATATATATATGTTTTTTCGTCGTAATTAAAGCAAGCAGGGAGCATTCAAATACTAAATAAAAAAGCTACAAACTATTTTGGTGTTGCTTTTTTTCAAGTTGTAAGTTTGAGCATGTAATTTTAATTATAAACAATATTGGCAGAGCAATAATTAAGGGAATTTTCTTTTCGAATGTCAACTTAATTAGTTGGATTGGCTTTCTTTGAAGCTTAATTTGTTTTCCAATTCATTTCTTTTCAAAAGGAAAAAAAAAAAACTAAACATATTTTACTTGCAAATAAAGTTATCTCAAAGATAAATTTATGTATATTAATGCTTACCTGATGAAGGTTAATTAGTGATGCTTGGAAGAAATTTCCAGATTATAGTATTATATTGTTTATTTTTCCTAGAAAAACATTGAGAACCCCATCTGGGTAGGAATAAATAATATATATATATATATATATATATAAGACAAAACCTGAGATAAAACTTGTAGCTAGCAGTTGTTATGTAGCCAGCTCCAACTCTATATATATATATATATATATATATATATATATACAGACACACACACATATCAAACAAGAGAATTTGTAATCCAACGTAGTGAAAAAGAAATATAACTGGAAATATTACTGTTTGATTTTTCTCAAAATTAATACGCGGTTCTAGACTAAGTTCACTTTCATTGAAAATTTAATCAATCATAGTTTTTGGCATGTTCTTCGTGGGAGTTAGTAGCTATAAGTGCAACGAATTTGTCACGGGCAGTAGTAGTACTAGTGCCATTTAGCTAAAACCTATAACGAACGGGCTCCACAGAAGAGCACTAGCTTTTCAAATATCGAAAATTAACCAAAACAATATATTTTGTTACTGTGAGATTACGAAACCGACAATCAAAATATGTCGATCGTTGTCGCATTGTTTTCTTCAAACTCTTCCAGAAGCATTGTTGACAAAGCAGTTTAACTTGCTAATTTGTTTTCTTCCTCTTTGTCAGGCAGGTCAATAACGACTAAAATTATAAACGTGTTTTGGAAGATCAATTTGGTCAGGGAATAATTGCTTCCTCTTCGTGAGAGGTCGATCACAATTCACAACGGCCTCTAGTGAAGTATTAATATTGAATCATGTGAAGGCCTGTATATATGCACAAAAACATAGTGCGCCATGGTACAGGGCAAAAGCTGTATATAATGGGGACTTAAAAGAGTTTGATACTATTGTCATGACAAATGTTGTGCCAACTCATGTAGCACTTGCATTGATATATAGTACCTCCCGCATGAGAAGACGTACATATGTGTTACCCATATTTCTTAAAGAAGTATACGTCTCCAGTGATTACATATCCAAAAAGTATATTTTAACTATATATGCATGTACATATATATTATGGTGTGGACTGTATAACTTCTTTTGTTAAGAATAAACGAAAGTATTAGAATTTGAATCTTGGTGGATACACGCACACACTCACCTCCAACCGCTTGAGGCTAACTCAAGAGGCGAACAAGAAAGGGAAAAAGTCGACCCCTTCTACCACCTCCGTCACTTGCAGCTGCTCATTGGTGACGGCCCTGCCTACCATGCCCATGCGTCACAAGCCCATGGATGTTCTCATATTTGTATATTTATAGTAATGAAGAACTAATTAACTAACTCGTAACGGTTCACGTAGGTAAACGATTAACATATTGCATTTCTTTAATAATTCGTTTTACGGGTTCTCATGAATTATAATATATATGAAATTAAGTTATAGCTTCAAAAGTTTAAGTATGACAGCTTACTAGTAGCTAGGAGGCCAAAGCTTGGCTATCCATAGCAAACGGGTTAATTATACCGTTTATCCAAAAAGTTAAATTCCAAAATTAGAAGTCATTTTCAATCTACTAATCTGTAACATGAGTTCATTTCAATCTGCTAATCTGTAATATGAGTTCATCCTTATAATAGTCCTTTTACTGTGGAAGACCAAAAGAGAACAAATGGTGGCCACAAATTAATAAAGACGCTTAGCCAGCCAAATTATTGATGATCTTTTTATCGTTTCTTAGTGGTCATGACAAATACTAATTATACTTGTAGTACTTTGTTCCTGGCAACTTGCAAAATGGAATCAAAGACCACAAAAAGGTAGTTAATATATATATATACACACACACACGTATGCATATATGTATGTATGGGTTCACGGGTGTGCTTAAGATGCGTAGCAACTGTTTGATCAGTCTTGTGAACCAAAGAATAATCAAAAGTAATTCATTGATACATAAAAAATTATAAAAGATTTGAACATCCATGGGTAACCTCCAATACTGGGTGTGGATCTAAAGCTTTGCCAGCTAAATTCCAGCAAAGCTTTTGCTTCACATGGCTGCCCCTTTCTTGTAGACTTGCTCTCATGTTTTTAGGAGAAGAAATTGGGAATCAATGCAATCACTACAAAAAAAAACTACATTTAACGACATATTATTTCCGATATATAGTTTTTCAATATCGTTAAAAAGTACATACAACGACATCTCCAACAAAGATGTCATTAACGACATTTGAAACAATAATTAATGACATTTATATAGATATCGTATTAGAAGTCTTTTTTTAACGATAATAGTTTAGTGTCGTTAAATTATTTAACAACAAAGAGGAGATGTCGTCAAAGCCTTGGAGATTCTACAATACCCCTTATAGACGACATTGGTCAAGATGTCGTCTATAAGGGATGTCGTGAAATCTCCAAGGCTTTGACGACATCTTCTACTTGTTGTTAAATAATTTAACGACACTAAGCTATTATCGTTAAAAAGAGACCTTTAATACGGCATTTATATAGATGTCGTTAATTATTGTTTCAAATGTTATTAACGACATGTTTATTGAAAATGTCGTTGTATGTACTTTTAACGATATTTAAAAACTATATGTCGTAAATAATATGCGTTAAATGTAGTTTTTTTTGTAGTGAATATACACCCCAGGGACGACTCTATAAATACCACTGTCTAGGAACTTTGATCATCGCAAGTAAAAGTTGATAGAACTTGTTATAGTAATTAGAAGTATAACTAGTAGCTTCTTCCCAACTATTAATATTTTTTTATTTTTTGGTCATAATAAAGATGGTTTCCAATAGATATTCATCAAGTCTTTCTCTTTTCCTCTTCTTGAACCTTATCCTTTTTTCCCTAGTAAATGGGTGCAACACTTGTCCTGATCAGCCTAAGCCAAGCCCTAGTCCTGCTAACATGAAGTGCCCCAAAGATGCCCTAAAGCTTGGGGTGTGTGCCGATGTGCTCAAAGGAGCGGTTGGTGCGGTGGTTGGTACCCCACCAAGCACCCATTGCTGCTCTTTACTTGAAGGTCTCGTTGACCTTGAAGTTGCTGTCTGCCTTTGCACTGCCATTAAAGCTAACATTCTTGGCATCAACCTTAACATCCCTGTTTCACTCAGATTGCTCATTAGCTCTTGCAATAAGAACATTCCCTCTGGCTTCCAATGTGCCTAGCTAGCCCATTTATCCGTGGCATTATTGGCAACAACATTTGGTTTTTTTTTTTTCCCTTTGTAATGTTGATCTTTGTGTTAATCATGTTAACGGTTAAATAACGTTTTCCACGCTGAGATTGCAATTGTAATTGTAAATCTACCATTGGTGGAGCTTATGTATTAATGCATTTTGAAATTCCAATTATAAATGTTGTTTGATAGCATATTAGCTGTCTACTTACGATAAGTGAAAAAAATAAATTGTAATATGAGAAAAGGCAAAGGCAAAAAAGATTGATAGAACGAATAACATTGAGGGAGAGGGGGAGACCAGTACATCTTTGAGTATAGATTATACTTGAAAACTTAATGTAAGTGTGTGTGTATAGACACACACACACACGTATGTTCATGAATGTTGGTCTTGGAACACAACATTATTAACCAATACACATGGAAAGGGGAACAACGCACCTTTGGTAATAAACTAGTTGATGGACCAAACACCCTTTTAACAGACTTGCCACTTCCCATTAGCCTTCTTGACCAGACCATGTTTGCCAGCCACTCAAGATAGGTGACTTCTTAGATATACTTGACCTTGAGTAGCTTTTAGACCTCCTTGTTTATCGTAGCATATCTTTTTGGGTTAAAGGCTCTTCTTTTCTGAATGACGAGTTTGTGCTTAGGGTCCATGTTCAGACTATGGCTGATAACACTTGTGTTAATCCTAGGCATGTTATCATGAGACCAGGCGAACATATCTTGATATTTTGTTAGGAATTTCTCTAGGTCTACTCAGAGCTCAGTCTTTAATTAAGACTCGAGCATGACCAATCGGTCGAGATGCTCAAGGTCCAGGTGAAATAGGACGAGGTCCTCCATAGGTGATGCTTGCACTTCTTCCTCAAGGAGCAACGGGTCTAGGTTTGACACATCTTCGCTCTATCCTCGGTAGGGAACTCTACCTTGTCCACTTTGTAAATGGCTGAGACGGCCATTTGCCGAGCTGCTACTTCATTCACTGCCTTACCATAGTAGTCCCTAGAGTCCTTTTTCTTTGGGCTTTCCAACTCCACTTTCAGAGGGAAACTTCATGGCTAGATGGTAGGTGGAGCCAAGACTTTCAAGGCATTAAGGGTTGGTCTCCCGATGATGATATTGTGCTGGGATAGTTTGTTTACCACCAGAAATTCGACCAACTAAGTGATCTGAGCACGATCTTCACCAAAAGTGACTGGTAAATAGATCTTACCTACTACTCGGACGTACTCTCCCAAGAAGCCATACAAGGGGGTACGTACTAGGACGAGTACTGCACTGTTTATCTTCAGCTTGTCAAAGGCCTGTTTGAACAAGATATCTGTCAAGCTGCCGTTGTCGATCAACACTCATCGAACTATGTTACTTGCAATCTGAAGTTTGTACACCAAAGCGTCATTATATGGGTGGATTAGCCTATCTGCCTCCTTCTAGGTGAAAGTAATAGCAACATCCTCTTGCTGGCATATCTTGTTTATATGCTTGGTGCTTGGACATATTCGTCAGGTCTTCTCTCTCGATTGAGCGAGCTTCCTGAGCATAGGCCTATCGACCACTAACAGTATCCCTAGCAACTAGCCCACCAAAGATCGTATGCATGATGTTCGACAGGTAAAAGGTGTTCACACTATCAATGTTCAACGTCCTCGGTTGGCCGTCCCTGGCAGGCTGGTCATTTCTCCTATCATTGTTTCTAGGGGTGAAGACCCATTCAATGAACTCCTAATGAGACTATAAAAGTGTATATTTTGTAAGACTTAAATCATTTTTTTATGTTTCTATTTCTCATTAAATCCTCTAATTAATTGCATTTTTGTGTTAATAAGTGTTTTTGTGTCATAGTGTGTAAATGTGTTTAAAAATATGTTTTTAGTGTGTTTTTATGTTTAATAATATTTTTGGTACTTTTTAGAGTCGTTTCGGTAAATTAAATAAGTGTTTAGTTTGTAAATAGTCAAAACCGTAAAAATAACGTGCGGTTATTTTATTTTAAGTCTTATTATACTTAATAGTGTGTTTTAAGTTTGTAAATATGTCCTATTATATTTTTAGTAATTTCTAAAAATATTTCAAAGTCTTAAAATCATATATGTGTTAACCGAAAGAGACTGGAAATTTTAGAAGTTTTTATCTATTTTTAATTAATTTTGTGTGTTTTAATATAAAATAAATATTTTAATATTTTTGTAAATATTTTTAATATTTTTATAATTAATTTAATTTTAGATTTGAAATCTGGAGGAAAAACGGAGCAAAACGGTGCAAAAGGGACAAAATCGGACATCAAATGCATAAAAAAAATTAAAAATTCAAATTTGAATTTGAGAAGACACGTGGAAAGTTTCTAACTATTGGATGAATAGCCAAATTGATCTCAGCCATTCGATAAGAGGACGCGTGTCAATATGTCATCAACTACGTTAGCGTGCATAATTGTGCTGTATACGTGGTGAACAGTGATTTGCGCGTGCATAACACGTGCAGACAAAGTCCACGCGCTTCAGAGGGCAGTTCAGACAGCATCGGATTACGTGCGGTCGTTTACACTGAAGCCGTCTATGTAACCGTTGGATATGCGGACCTTGATTGATCTGACGATCCATATTTGTGGTCCCACTGGGCCCATTATTGAGTGCAAATTTCAGCCTTTGGATCATGAAATTAATGGCCACGATCAGCCTATTTTAATCCTACCAGCCGCTGAGAAACAGGGGATTTCAAACAGATTTTCAAACAGCAACCAAAGGAATCTCACGTGAAAAAAAAAAGGCACATTTTGTTATAAAAATGTCAACGAGTCAGTGAAGCAAATTATGTAAAAAAATAATAAACAAATCAATCAATAGTAGGTATATTTTGCTTATAAATACCGAGGCTCTTCGCCTCAGTTGAGTACAACATCTTTCTCGCAGTATGAGATCGATATTGCATGAATAGTTTCAAATAGTTTAATTTATATTTTAGTTTTTAGTTCAGTTTCTTGTAAAATATTTATCAGTTTATGTTATAAAAATTATGCCCAATAATATCAGTAGTATTTTATTAATTATGTCTTTCTAAATTTCTTCTTAGCTTAGGGGGAGAGAGGGGGATATTCTGGCAAAATTATGGTAAATTTTTTAGTTTTTTTTAAAGTTTTCTAAGTTGTTATAATGTCAAAATCATTTTTAGAAAACTTATAATTTTCATGTTAACTTAACTAAAATTCTTGCAAAATTAAGTTTTGATTTTTCATGGACATAGGATGACATAAATAATGCTTAAGAATACTTTGATTATTCATAGACATGAAATGGCATGGTAAATACTTAACGGTAAATTTTGTCGGTAATTTTAGTAGGTTAATTTGAAAGCATACATATTTGTTAAACATGAGTTTTGATGCATTATAGACATGAATTGGCACAATAAATGCTTAGTAATTTTTGATTTATTGTAGACAAAAGATGTCATATTGCATACTTAAACCATATTAATAAATAAGTTTAGAAAAACTAAAACATATTTAAATTAATTGTCAGAATTGAACCTTTAATCCTCGGGGTTTGTTAAAACTATTGTTACCTTTAAAATTAATTGCACTTATTGTTAAAGTTCCATCTCTTGAGTTAAATTTTGCTTATTAAAGTTTCATTTACTATTCAAATCTAAGCCATATTTTGTGGTGTCCGGCCTGGGCGTACTCCCTCAAGCCTCCATAGGACCTACCTTGCGGGGGCCCTAGACTTATGGCTCTTATTGGTAGACCATCCCCGTGCCGCCCACTCATCCGTACTGTCCCCTCTGGGGCCCTTTGGCCCCTCAGGGATTTCTTTCGCGTCCCTCGGGTTCGAACCTCAAACCTCCCTTAAGAGGTTCTTATTTCCTTCTCGAGTACCAATTAAGCTAAAAAAAATGTAAATATTGTAAATAAATTGTAAATAAAATTAACTTTTATTCTCAGATTCTTCAACTAAACATAATAGAACTAATATATTAGGCCTTTACAATATCTTTTCCCTGTGGGATCGACCTTGGACTCATCGAGATTTATTACTTGGATAACCTTATACTTGAGGTTATATCAGACATACTTTTAGACCGGAACAAGTTTTTGGCGCCGTTGTCGGGGAACAGACAGACATAAGGACAATATGTTAGTATATTATATATATATATATATATATATTTCTAACTCTCTAATTTCTAACTTACTAACTTCTAACTTTCTAACTATCACTAACTTTTATATTTCCTGCACTATTAACTGCTAACTTTCTAATCTAATATTTTACTTCTAACTTGTTAACTACCTAACTTTTTATTTTTTCTACACTTTTTATTTTTAAAGGGATAGTTATACCGCCCGAACCTGTTAATATTTCTGTTAATTTTTTTGTTATTAATTTATGTGTTTTTTCAGGTACCAATAATTAATTAAAAAAAAACCAAAAAGCAAAAAAGTTTCCATTCACATAGTTTGCATGTTAGTATTCATATTACTGTTCATGTAGACTAAATTTTTTTGTTTCTTTTTGTAATTATCTGCATGTGTGCTTGGTTTCGTACATCAAAATCGTGTCGTCTAGTTAGGAAAAATCTAGATCCCATTAGACCACCCGTTGCATCTTTACAATTGGATATAATGGCTGATGATGAAAGTGTTAACAATGATAACATGATAAATCAACAAATCATTAATCCTGTTGTTCGATCAACGTGTGATTATTTACAACCACACTACAAGAAAAACTATATTTAACGACATATTATTTATAACATGTAGTTTTTGAATGTCGTTGAAAAATACATATGACATCTCGAACAAAGATATCATTAACGACATTTGAAACAATAATTAACGATATCTATATAGATGTCGTTAATTAAAGGTCTCATTTTAATGACAATAGTTTAGTGTCGTTAAATAATTTAACGACATCTATATAGATGTCGTTAATTAAAGGTCTCCTTTTAATGACAATAGTTTAGTGTCGTTAAATAATTTAACGACACTAAACTAATGTAGTTAAAAGGAGACCTTTAATACGACATCTATATTGATGTCGTTAATTATTGTTTCAAATGTTATTAACGAGATCTTTATTGGAGATGTTGTTGTATGTACTTTTTAACGACCTTTAAAAACTATATGTCATAAATAATATGTCGTTAAATGTAGTTTTTCTTGTAGTGTAGGTGCAAAAATTTGTATGGGCCGAACCAAAACATCCATTTGTTTTTTTTGTCAAAATTTTTGAAAATATTTTCGTATGCTTTTCAGGATAAAAATTTTAAAAACACTTTCAGCACAATTTTAAAAAATTCTTATTTTTCAAAACAAAAACATTTTCATCTATTTTAAAATCAATACCAAATAGCCGAAAACTGCGTAATTGAACCAGATATAAATCGATCGGCGCCTAGCTTAGATAGCTAGTCTGAAGGTTGTAATTTGTCTTATAATCATTTAATTTCACCGCTTGGAAATATTAGTACCAAATGCCAATATATATATATATTAAGATCAATCTAAAAAAACCTTTTGCCCAAGATTATTAAACCATTTATCTCACATCGACAAAAAGCACCGAACTTCTCGAATCCCTAGTCGATACCCAAAAGGAACTATAGGTTATTTTAACCATATTTTACTAACTATTTAGATTAAGGACACGCATAGTTTGCATAAAAGAAAATTAGAAAGTGGGAGTGATTCTTTCCCTTATCAATAAGACTATTTACAATGGCACAACTTAATATATAATATGAATGATAATGTGTCACAACTTTTTTTAAATATAGCACAAATAAACACAATCTAAGAACCATCTATATGATACTAAATTTTAGGCCTTGAAAAGCTCATTTTCTGGTTGGTCTAATAAATTTGCTAATCAATTGACTAGGGTGTTTAAGAGAATAATTTAAACCATCAATTTAGATTTAAAAACTGTAACATATGAGAGCTCTACATTGTAGCTTTTTACTATAGCATGTGAGAGCTGTATATTGTTTACAGTTTAAACTACTCTTTGAAACACTCTAGACATTCATGATTAAATAATTTTTTTTGTAACATATTTTGCTAAGAAAATGCAGTAGCTAGAGATACTAAATCGACATGTGCATGTGATTGAAATTGTCATTTAGTTTGAGAGTGAACTGGAAAAGTAAAATGATATAGTGATTGTAATATAGTCAGATGTCATGCATGGAGAAACTAGATCAACTCATATTTGTGGACCTTATATTAGGCAGGAGAGCACATGGACAAAGGACGGGTGGTGTCCTCAATCCATTAACATGATTTTGTTCATTGATCAAGAAATTCCATTATTAAGTTTTAAAGAAATATAGTTAAGCATTAACTTATAATAGCTTCCAAATATGCATGCTTCATAATCACTGCAGCTCTTAATACAGAATGTCATGATTAATATGAATGATATTGTGATGGTGACTATACATCCAATTGCTTAGAAAGGGAGAGAATAAGGTATAGGAAATGTGAAAGTTGAATTTCGAGAAAGTCTCTGTAATAGTACTATTTGCAGATCATAGAAGAGAGAGAGAGAGAGAGAGAGAGAGAGAGAGAGAGATATCTGCACGTGAATGTCATTTTCTCTTTCGTCTATTAGATTCTTGATGCTGCCACGAAAGGATTTCACTGATTGGCTTATTATGCGAGTAATATCAATTTAGTTTCTCTGATTGGCTTAGGTTGCAAATTTGACAACCCCACCACCCCCCCCCCCCCCCCCCCCCCCCCACCCCCCCCCGGCGGCCCGGTCCCCCAAAAAAAAAAAAAAAAAGGAATCTTACAAGTTTTACTAGCTTCAATAAAGCTAATATTTTGGATCTCATGCAAGTTTACATAAGATAATGATTGTGATTTTACTTTTAATGGACTTGTATTTTGCATGGAGGAACTAGAGATCTTGAGGTAGATTTAAGACTGCTGAAATGATGGTTTCTCAACGTAAATAGTAATCAAATTAGTACTTGGGAATATGCGAATATATATATATATATGACTTTGTTGGCTCCCCGTGAACTTGAGAATCAGATCCATTATCATCATCGTGAATAACAGTGGGGAAGCAGCACTATCATATATATAGATGACTATGACAGTGTTGCACATTGAAACCTAAGCGAGCCGTGCATTGATAGACAAATGAAAATGGGGACAAAATTATACAAAATAGAGAGAAAGGACATTGTTGGCTTATTTAAAAAAAAGAATGTATTAATGTGCACGTTGTATACCAAGTTCTATGTATATAATAAAAATGTGCCACCAAATTTTTTTTTTTTTAAACAGGGTAAAATATGAAATTATATCGCCCTTAAAATCAATGTACAAATATCTGATCAAACAATAGGTGTCATGAGCTACAGGAAGAGGTGTAATGAGCCCCCAAAATCAACTTGTACACGTTCTGGAATGCATGATTGAAGGGAACACCCACACATTTATTTTATTTAACAAAAAATGAAATAATAAATATTATAACTTCTTGGGATGCCCTACTTCACAGTGTTCATTCAACGACTAATAAACATGGCTTATTATCAGGCCAACCCAGCCGTATACAAGATAAAATACTTGCCAATTTGCAATCCTACAGTCAACAACGAAATATGAACCATGGGGACAAAAGCTTGAGGGGGATCTGCTCCCCAGTTTAAGTTATATTTAACCTTCAAAAAATTGCAGTCGCCCCTTTAATTAACAACATACTTTATCAAAATAGGAGCTTTTATTCCTAAACAATCATAAACTCAAGATTTTCATCATTTCAAGAATCAAGTTAGGGCATGTTTGGTTTGGTGGCATCCATATGTCATTATTTTATACATAATGAAAAACTAACACAACATGATTGTGATATCAAATACGACTAAGAACCTTTATATTAGATCTTATTGTATAACTTAAACAAAAAGAATGTATTAATAAACCTATCAAATGTTTTAAATATAATAAAAATTGATGCTAAAGTCAAAGTTTGGGAATGGGTCCAAGATTGGAGTTTAGTTAGGACTTAAGGCTGGGGTAGCATCACGTTTCAAGATCAAGATTAGGGTCGGGATTATAACAAGGGTCAGGGTCGAGTTTCAAGGTTAAGGTCAAGGTTAGATTTCAAGATTAGGGTAGAGGTTAGGGTCGAGGTCAGATTTCAAGACTAGGGTTAGGGTGAGTTTTGAGGCCAAGGTCGAGATCGAGTTTCAAGATAAGGGTCAAGGTCAAGTTTTCAAGCTCGAGTCAAGGTAGAGATATGATTTCGAGACAAGGGTCAAAGTTGGGTTTCAAGCTCAAGGTCATATCAAACTTCAGGATAGGGTCGAGGTTAGGCTCCAAGGACAAATTTCAAGATCAAAGTCAAGGTCAGGTTGAGTTCAAGGAAAACAAACAAAAAACATTGTTGTGTAATGAAATCTAGGGATTTCTTCATTGTTTTGACCTATTAAGCTTAAGGTGTTGTCATTTTTAGAGCCCAAATGACTTAGGCCTTTTAAGATTATAGGTCCAATTTAAGTAGGGTGAATTTGAGAAAATGAGAGAAATAGCATATTTTTGAAGTTTTTGGAAGTAACTAGTAATTTTTAAAAATATTTGTAATAAATAACATATTTATGATATAAATAATTTATTTATCATGTAAATAAAAGGTATTCACACCATAAACAAAGAGGTATATAAGTTATTTGTACCTTAAACCTATTTACTTGTGCAAATAATCTATTTGCACAAAATTATTTACACTGTAAATAAATGATAGAAAAATTATTTATACTATACATTGGTTATTTACTACAAATATTTTCAAAACCTGCTATTTACTATAATTAATTTTGAAAAAGTTTTATTTACTACAATTTTCGTGAAAAAAAAAAAAACATGATAACACATCAAATTTATGAGATTATCAAAAAGAAAAACATATCAAATTTATGAGGCACATGCCTCTTGAGGCATAGCTTAAAAGCGCATGTCGTATGCCTCATCCCCTGACCTACAGGGCATAGGTTCTAAGGCTCTTTTTGAGCGCCTCGCCCTAAGGCACTCCTTGAGGAGTATGCCTCAGGCGCTTTTGAAAACATTGGGTCAGGTTGGGTTTTGGGACTAGAGTCGAGTTCCAGGAATAGGATTTAGGCTCGAGGTTAGGGTTCAAGATCAAGGTTAAAACCCAATGCCTGACCCTAGTACTGAAACCTAACCACGAATCTCAAAACCTGACACACGATCTTGTACAACAACCACACCCACCCACCCACCCACCCACCCACCCCCCCCCCCTCTTCCTTAAACCTCAGCCAAGGTCTCAATTTCGATCTCAAAATCCAAGCCCAATCTCGACCCCGACCCTATCCCAAAACCCGACCATAATCCCTGTCCCAAAACCCAACGCCGACCTCCGATCCCAAAACCCAACCCTAACCCAACACATGACCTAGAATCCTAACCTCAATCCCGACCATAAATCCGGATCTCGAGTTCCGAAACTTGACGCAACCCCAGCACCAAACTCTAACCCCAATCCCAAATCTAGATGCCAACCAACCGTGATCCCAAAACCCAACCTTTATCCCAATCCCAGACCTTGACATCCAACCCCGATCTCGTAATTCGACCCAAATTTACTATATTTAAAAGTTTAAATATGTATGCAATATAATAAAGTAATAAACAAAACATTATATCATATGGTACAACATGTTAATACGGTGTACAAAGGGAGAATATATTATATAACAACAATAAAATATAATATGACCTGTCAAACATACCCTTACTTCAAACCATAATACACCGCTCCTTGTATTGAGACCAGTTTTTAGGTTTTAGCTCGCTTTGTTTCCAGTTTGATTTTCTTTAA
This sequence comes from Artocarpus hirsutus, assembly GCA_946598075.1. Taxonomy (NCBI): domain Eukaryota; kingdom Viridiplantae; phylum Streptophyta; class Magnoliopsida; order Rosales; family Moraceae; genus Artocarpus; species Artocarpus hirsutus. The sequence continues at coordinate 43,787 of CAMOHE010048277.1, forward strand.
TCCAATTGAAAGGAAGCACTTCTACATATTTGAGATCATTGGAGAATGATAGATATATCATATTCCTCACTTTGTAATTAAACTTTGTGGTTGAAGATGTTACTGAAGTACAAGGCAAACTCATCTATCATTTAAGTTTACAGAATAGGTAATTATGATCCTTTATTTCGAACCATTGCAAAAATCAAAAACATACGAACACCAAAAACAAATCTGAAACAGCAATAACCAGCAAAGCCATCCCCAAATCTACCTATGGTTCTCCACCAAGCTCCACTCGTAGATTGTCATAGGGATAAACTTTGGGTGCCTGTCCAAAAATGAAAATGAAGTCATCAATCAGCGTATTCAGAAACATTGTTGCCGATGACGCTTTGTAACAGAGAAAAATTATAAGAAAACAATGCAAAATTTGAGGAAGGATAGAGAGCAAGGCCAAAACAGAGTCGGAGAAGAACTATAAACCTTTGAATGATTCGCTCCACCAAGAGTTAGTATAATTCTATGCATTCATAATCTGTATACTCTTACAATAATGAGTTTTAAGGGAGTTTTAAGGTCACGTTGAATTTCGGATCTAGTGGTGCAAGAAGAAAACAATTTTCTAACTGGAAAAATGGATAAGTGTGCAGGTTCGTGCTTCCTGACACATTAAAAAGGAAACAATAAACAAAGAACTCAGCTTGTGTGCACTCTTTATCCGGTTTCCAATACATCCAGGATCTGTAGATTTCTAGGAAGCACAATATCAGAGAACTTGACCGAAGTGTCTACCTGGTATAACGTCTCCTAATTTTCCTCTTTCGTTCAAATTCACTAATTCTAATACAATGCCATGCAATACTCCCTCATCAGAACTGAAAAACTTCAAACCTTCAGAGATTCAAATTTGAAATTCCTATTCAATTAACAAGCTTATTTTGCCAGTCGCTACTGAGAACCTCATAGTAACAATAATTTCCCACCACCAAAAAATCAAATGACTTCATCCAAGACTCTGACAAAAGATAATATTTACCAAATCCCAATTGCCCTCTGCAGTCAGCAGCAAAGTGTCCTAAAGAAACTGATGACATTCTCTAAGAAAAGCTTATTAAAAATTGTAAATAAAGCTACTAAGATGATCAAACTCATACCTAGTGTGAAAGGCAATTACAAAAGAGTCCATTGTAGCCACATTGCACAAAAGTTAAGACTTTTGATTCAATTGATAACAACACAAAGTAATACCAACTCTTTGAAAACATCTATCACAGGATTGAACGATATATTTCATATAAGGTCATGAACTCAGAAAAGTCCACATATTGGTTTCCTAAGGAATCTTAGTCCCTCCAATTCAACATAATAGAAGCTTATAGTGCCTTTTAATGTTCCAAATTAAGGCCAATTCAACTCTTTAAATACAAGAGGCACGCGTCATTTTGAAACAATTCCTGAAAAATTCCGTCTTTTTCGCAAGGAATGCATTAAGCACGCAATAAAACAACTTAAAAACTGCAACGAAGTAGCCACTATTTATGGAAAAGATCAGCTCTGGGACAATCCATAATTGCTAAAGATTTAAAGTAAATAAACAAAGAAGCAAAGGCAAATTTTGAGACTTACAAAAGGAATCTTGGAGGCTTTGTCATTCCACACAGCCAACAATCCCAATGACGCGAAAAATCCCAAACCTCCACATAGCCAAGCCAATGCTTCATACTGCACGGAGTTCAGAAATTCTGAAATAAAGAAAAAATATATTCCAAAATCGCAGGCCATAGAGAAATTGTAAATTGATAAAGTCTAAAATTCTAAACCTTTCCGACAGTATCGGCAATACGATCTATGCAGGGCTCTGGGAATGGGGTTCCGTTGTCCCAAACCAATTCGTCATTCACAGGAAGCTGACTCACCAACCAAAGAAAAAAGAGCAAAAAATGAATGCTTCCTGAGATTGAGTTCGATTTCAGGTATACTTAATTCGAATAATTGTTGAGAAATAAAGAAGGGTTAATAGAAATGGGTTATGGAGTATTCTAGGGTTTTATGCTCACGGGTTTGTCGGGGACGATGTGCTTGCCGACGGGGAGGCCCATGCCGGAGCGGAGGCGGAGAGAGGAGGCGACGGAGCGGCAAACGACACCGTTTCCGCCCATGATCTTGGACGCCACATTGCTTAATCTTCCTGCCATTTTCCCTCCCTCGGTCTTCTTCTTTCTTCTTTTTCACTGTGTGGTTTTGTTTAGTCGTCGTTTACACAACAAGCAGCGGGGCTTTTTTGAGAAATGACTTTGGCATATGCGGTTATTGGCAATTTGGGATTTGGGTTCTCCCGAAGAACGGCGTCGTTTGCTTAGCCCAGGCCCATTAACTGTTTATCTTAATGGGCCATAAGCCCATGACTTTCAAACTCGGGCTTTGTAGCGGGGGAATTTTCATAGGGTTAATGAGATATGTAACCTTTTTTTATTTTGTAGAATTAAAATATGTCTTTAGTTTATGAATATTTTTTATAACTCAATGTATATGTATAAAAATATTAATGACCTAAATAATGATATTATTAGTTTCAATTTATTTTTTAAAGTAATTAAAATATACATATCAAAATATTAATGACCTAAATAATGATATTATTAGTTCAATTTATTTTTTAAAGTAATTAAAATATACGTATCCAAGATTTCAAACGGATTATAACATCATTATATTTAAAAAATCCTTAAAATTAGGTTATTTGTTATTTAAATTCAAATTACTATCCAAACTAATGATTTTAAAATTCCGTCAACTAAATAATAGAATTTTTTAATAGAATCATGCTTTTACTGGCAAATTAAAATTAGGATGTTGTGATTAAATTAATGATATAGTACTTATTAAGTCTTTTTTTTTTTTGTCTTACAGGTTGTATAAATAATATATCATTAACTTAATGATATGTAATGATATTCATTTTTTTGAGACTATAAGTGGTAATAACATTTCCCTTTTTTTTAGTTATAGGTAATTAAATCAATGAAATAGTGTTTATTAAGTCTTCTTGTGTGTCATAGGTTATATAATTTATATATAATTAAGTCAACTATACTTAATGATAATGATATTTAATGACATTCGTAAAATTTAGTAACACAATGAACTTCTTACATTAATACATCTGAGATATAAACAGAGCACTTAAAATTTCAACAACTCATAACTTAATAAAAAAAAATAAGGAAATACGTGTATATTTTTTTTCCTAATTTAACTATTCAAAAAATAAGAAAATATGTTATAAAAATTTAAATACATGATAATATGTAGTTAGAGGGTATTTTAGGGTTTCGAATATATGAAATTTAAAAAATGGACATATAAGTGATATTTACATAATGAAGACAGATAGTAATTCACTCCTTAAAAAGGAGATAGATTATGTAATTTAACAATTACGGGCTTCATTTATTTCTCTATCTAAGACGAATGCCAGTTTTCATGAATGTCATATTTTTAAACTTACTTTTTATAAATGTAACAAATATTTTAGTGTGACACTTCTTAAACATATAATATAAGTAGTAGTATGGTATAACTTTTTTATGTGTGGACTAAGTAAACAAATTTTCTAAAAGTGTCACGTAGCATTTAGTTTTCTCTAACATATATAATATGAATGACAGTACGGCATAAACTTTTCTAAGTGTGACATAAATATTAATAAACACAACTTTTAAAAGTGTGACATAATATAATTTAATCATAGCAAAATGAGAAAATTACATGTTATGCCACATATATATATACATGAGAAAATTATTCATGTCATATTTTAAAAAAATTTGTCGTACTAAAACTCATATTATATATTTAAGTTGTACCACACAAATTTATAAAACATAAGCTTCAAAATATGGCGTGAATGAAAATTCCCCGAACAAAATTTCAAGAAATAATTACAAAATGACCTTGAACCTATCTAAAATACATTTTTAAAACTATTCATTTTAAGGTATTTATAAAACATAATAATCATATATCTAATTTTGAGGGATAGCAAAAGATATAAAGGGATCATTTTATCGACTTAGGTGCAAATATCGTAACTTTTGGACATTTTTTTCACCACTTGTATAATGAACTTGTATATATGTGTGTGTGTGTGTGTGTGTGTGTGTGTGTGTGTGTGTGTGCATGCAATATTAACTCATTCAAATATAGTAAAATTTTTAAAATATTTAAAAAATAAAAAATTAATTTTATCAAATAATTACAATATAATTATAAAGTATAAAATACAACAATCCTTGTGGTAATTACTATGTAGTTTTGCTGTAAGTGACGTAATTTAATAAATTTTGCTAAATTTCCGTTGCATTATGGCAATTTCGTTAAATTTCAAGTCTATTATAGGAATTTTGTCATGTAGCTTAATTTTTATTTCCTTTCTTTTCCATGTTAGGCAATATGGCTAATGAATGTGAAGCCCAACCTCATGCAATGCTCTAGTTGATGATGACGACGACGACGACGAAGAAACAACGACGGAGAATGTGAAAAAAGATTGGCCAAAACCAGTGAGCTTTCTAAGTTTCTCTTTTAAAAGAATAAATGATTAAAAAGTCAAAATAACCTTTGGTTGAAGTATAAAAACAAAAGAGTCGATAGTCCCTCTTCTATAATACTTAATAGACCATAAAGTTGGGTTAACAATTCATCTATATTTGAGGTACTAAGTTGTGCGTAAATAATGCTTCTTTGTGTATCATGTTACCATAATATTGCATGAAGAGGAGGAGACTCTTTTCCCTAGCTCAACTCATTCAAGGAAAAGCTGTTGAGACATTTGGGCAATGTCATTTGTGGACACAAAAAATACCCTTTTCACTTAATTGTTTGTTCCTTAAATAGGATAAAAGTGACAATCCGTTGGCCTCTTATAACATAAACAAACAAGAGAGTTGAGATCTCAACCTCCACAAGTAGCCCCAAAAATTCCAAGTATGCAATACAAGCCAAAATAGAACAGTAAAATCAATAGCTTAGACATAATTCTGCCACAAAAACTCTTTCAAAATTCAAATTCCCAACTTCGACTGCTCTTCCAAGATGGTATTGGCCGAGTCCCTAAGCTTTTGTGTCTCCTCATCCGTGAGATGCACATTGGTGACTCCTAACACACCAGCCCTCCCAAGCTGTGCAGGCAAGCTCAGGAACACTTCTCCGCCATCAATGCCGTAGAGACCCTTGGCAAGGACCGACACCGGATGAATCTTCCTCTGGTCTCGGAGTAAACTCCGAGCCAGGTTAGCTGCCGAGTAGCCTATTGCCCATGAGGTGTAGCCTTTGAGACTAATCACTTCGTATGCGCTGTTAATGACTTGTTTGTGAATGTTCTCTAGTGTTTGTTTCTCGTAAGTTATTTGTTGTTTTTGTAAGAAGCTCAGCACTGGCACTCCCCCCACGCTGATGCTAGACCATAGCGCCACTGAGGTGTCGCCATGCTCCCCGACTATGTATGCCTACAAATGCGATCATACCATACATCAATAAAAAGACATCTCTATACACAAAAACTAAGCAGTTTCAATCAACTGGATGACAAACGATTACCTCAAAATGCATATGCATTTTCAGTTTTGTATTTTCACTCAAGAATGTGCAGTTGTTATGAATAAACCATTTAATACAGCTGAATTACCCGCATAATACCTTAGTTTAATCACTACATTAATTTGGATTATTACTTGTGTAATAGTGGATGATAAAGTAACAGTCACGTATAAGTGTCCAAAGACTACAAACAAGCTTTAAGCTTCATTCAAACTAAAACTAATCCACTCGGAATAAAATAATTCGCCTTATTTTTTATTTATTTGATAAATGGAGAAAATAATTCACTTGGGTATAAAAAAAATGGCCTTGCCTAACAACTTTTCGAAGCCAACCGCTTAGCTCCATGTGTTTTTTGTCAAGTTGTAATTTTTAACTTTCCACCCCAAAACATATAAAGTTGGATTTTTTTCTTTTTAATTGGAGAACAAAAAAGTTGCAATTTGCTACACAAACATTCCATGGTCGTAAAAAAATGTACCCCCTCAGCTTTTTTTTCTTTGGGGGGTAAAATGTTTTTAAGTTAAAATAAATACATATAGTGTTAATCGCTCATAAATTTAACCAAGTATATGAAAATACTCTTATTTGTTAGCTGATAAAAATTATACCCAAAATTTGATAAGTAAAATAAAAGACTCACTTGCACATCCTGAGCATTGACGTCAAGGTGATCCGCAATGAGGAACCGGAACCGCGAGGAATCCAGATTGGTTCCCGACCCGATGACCCGATTGGATGGAAACCCTGAGAGCTTCCAGGAGACATAGGTCAACACGTCAACGGGATTGGACACGATCAGCAGAAGCGTCTCCGGCGAGTACTTCGCCAGCGGAGGAATGATATTCCGAAACAGAGCAACGTTCCTCTGGAGGAGGTTCAGCCTCGACTCGCCGGGGATCTGTCGGGCTCCGGCGGTGACGATGCAGAGATCGGATCCGGCGGTGACAGCGTAGTCGACGGAGGCGTGGATCTTGGTGCGGGGAAGGAAGGCGGCGGCGTGCTGGAGGTCCAGCATCTCGCCGCGGAGCTTGTCGGCCTTGGCGTCAACGAGGACGAGCTCGTCGGCGAGGTCCTGCGTGAGGATCGTCTGTGCGATCGCCATCCCGACGTTCCCGGCACCGATCACAGAGATCTTGGTGTGCCGCTTGGTCGGAGACGGCGGGCCGGCGCTCGCGATGGGCTTGAAGAAGGCCTCCGACAGGTCCAGCCCACCGGGGCCCAGCGACGAAGTTGACTCACTCTTCTGCATGATAACTCAATTTTCTATTTTGGAAAAAAAAATTTAAAAGAAAAAAACAACTTGGGGAAAATCTCTGCAATTGTATGTGTAGGTGCCTGGATTCTGGTGGTGTGCGGAAGATTGGGAGGACGGAGTTCGTGTTTTACAGTGGGTCATCAGCTATTCTTACGGATTTTTCAACGGTCTTTTATTTTTTATTTTTATTTTTTTGAAATGAACGGCCTTTTAGTTTTGAGATGCTTTATGGTTCATACGGCACAAAAGGTCTAGAATGTATGGTTTAAATTATAAATTTTAAACGGTATAATTTAAACAATAGTTTTAAATTAATGTTTAAAATATAAAAATTTAAAATAAAAATAAAATATTATATTAAGTTTAAAATAAGAATTGATGTTTAAAAAACTATAATTTATTAAAAAAATAAAAATAAGAATAATTTTTACTATAAAAAATAGTTTAAAATCATGTAAACTTGAGGTGTAAGGATTAAATTTTGAGGGTCTATGTCGTTTTAAAACAACCTCTATAGTTTGAACTGACCTTAATTATTGTCTACTAAACACTAATTTGAACCACATTTATGATCTAAGCTACCTTATACGGTTCTGAACCTATATACCAAAAGGCTTATTAATCTTTTTACATTATTCTTAATTTGCCTCTCTAGATCAATTTAAAAAGTTATTGGGTTTCAGTTATTTAGATCTCATTAATTTAGCCAGTTTGGTGATTTTGAATACTACTTTAACAATGGCAGAGCAAGAATTTTTTCTCAGGGCACTATATAGAAAATTGAAAATAGAATTTTATTGAATGAAAAATATAATTATATATTTCAATAATTGATTGGGACATAATTATAATTTTTTTTATAAAATAAAGATATAAAAACATATTTTAATTATTTTGTAGGGACAAAACAATATATTTTAATATTTCATAAAAGCACAACAATATTTTTTTATTATTTGTAGTGGTATAATTATAATTTTTTTTGCAAAATAGGGCTATAATTAAAATGTTAAACTATAAAATAATAGTAAAAATTCAAATTTTAAAAAATATGTAGGGACAGGTGCCCCACTCATAACAAGGTTGCTCTGTGATGTTGTTAAATGTTTTACATCTTTGAACTACAATTTAATCAATTTTTTTTTATCATAGATAATGTCTCATAAAAGACTGTAAATCTCCCTGTTATTTATTAAATGTTATACTTTTGGGGTCATTACACAACTGAATGTGCAATATTTTTTTGGTGGAAACAAAATGTGAATATGTTTCTTGAATTACAAAACTAACCACGCAGCACGTGTGATTTTTATCGGGTGGTGGTAATTTGATTCCTCATTAAGATTTCGTGAAAAAGAAGTTCGGACAATGACGAAATATTATTCACAGCAAAAAAAAGGATGAAGAAATACATATCTAGATATTTGTTTCTTTAAGTCCCATATTTCTTGGGAGCCAATCCATGGACCCCACAGTGACTCATTCTCTCAGGAATTTGTCTTTTTTCGTGCTTTTGCTGCTGCCTTGCGTGGCAAGAACAAAACCACCATTTGTTACTAAACTAGGGGTGACTAAAACTTTGAAGATCATGTTCCATAATAATTTTGGAAGATTCCCACCGACTCATTGGAGGCCTCAGCAAATGAGAAAAAATTGAAGAAATTCTCATTGGAAGACAAAGCCCCTATTTGGAGTCATAATTTGGAATAAATCAAACTTCAAAGCCATAAATTCGTTTCCTAATCAAGAAAAAGTGTTGCGAAGATATTGTCTAATATTGCTAACCAGAATATAGAAATTGTGAAGCTGCAAATTTTGAAATTTGGACAATGCAAGACTTTCCTAGTGCATTGTATTTTAGAGCTTAATTATTAATCAGCAATAAGATTGTTGCTTGTGCCTTTTTTTTCCTTGGTTAAGCCAGCCGAAGAATTTTAGAAAAAACATTCTGTGAAGGCATCATGAGACGATGGGACAGAAAATATTGTAAAATTTTCATAGTTTATATGGATTAATGGATAGCAGATCTTGTAAAAACTTCTATTATTTAACTTTATTAGTACTTGAATTCCAATATCAATAGAGATACCAAATTTAAGATTGGTGTCTTTTCTCCAAGGGTTTTCATACTGAGAATTACCCTTCTTTATTTACACATCTGATGTCGAAAAGATAATATCCACCTACAAAATTGACTTAAGTGCAAGTTACTAGAATTCATATTTTGGCTGAGAAGGTATAGATAGTATAAAAAAAGTAAACGGTAGACGAAACAACAATTGAGAAGGATATGTTGTTTAGGCCATCTGAAAAAACGATTGAAACGATCGGTTACAAATACAGTTTTTATATGTTATAGTAAAAAGTAAAAAATCACCACAACATAAGGCTTTCATAAGCTACCATTTTCAAACGAAACTGTTGGTTTTAACCATTCAACTAAATCCAATATCAAAGAAACCCTAGTTGATATCCTATCCATTATCCAATGACAAACGACAGTTGATGTCCAATAATAAATAAATGAGGATATGTTGTTTCGAAACGACGGTTGAGAAGGAGTCGTTTTAAACCAGTCTAAAATGTCTGTAAGCAGAAGTAAACGACGGACGGACGGAACTCCACCCAAACAATAGGGAAGGAAAGCAATCAACAATGGAAGGAGGAAGAGGACCACTGAAACAGGCATTGGCAGAGGTGGAGAGAATCCAAACCCAAATCCTCCGCCGCATAAAAGAGCTAGAGCTCTCCCTCCGCTTGCCCTCAGCCGACACTAGCGATGCCGAGAGCTACGCCGAAGCTCGCCTCTCCCTCATTCTCCGGAACCACGGCATCAACCATTTCGCCTTCAAGAAGGTTCCTTCCGATTACTACGACTGGCCTCTCGAGGATCGCCGCCACGCCCTCTCCGCAGCCTCCGTCGATCATCTCTGCAAAAGCATTGTTCTGGTAACTTAATTAAAAATTCCTCATTTGCATTTGCATTTCTTTCTTTAAAATAAATAAATAAATAAGTGCTAGGGTTTGTAGTTTCATGAGTAGATATATGATTCGTGTTTGCTAGCTCGATGTACTGTAAAGAGTGATTTTGATTTTTGTCATTACTTTTCATTTGCATTTGCGTTTGCATTTTCTTCAATGTGGATGCAAAGCTTGAAGCTTTTGCATTTTTGTATAAAAACGTTTGCTTCGAAGGGGATTTTCCTTTTGTCGAACTCATTTAATGCATGAAAGTGAACCTCTATTTTCTAACTCAAATGCGCAAATTAATAGCCGATTTGATGGGAAATTCTGTTCGTGGTAGTCTTCAAGTTCTTAATCAAAACTTTCAGATACCATCTTAATAAGTGGAATGGAGATTGCAAGCTTGTTGATCTTGAGAAATGAGTATGTACAGCTTCCATTTTGTTACTGACGCGGGGTGTTTTTGCGCATTAAACGTGTAGATTTCAAAACCCAAAGCACAAATTTGAACTTAAGGTTCTAAAAATAACATATAATTATTTTTTCATAAAGTCACAGTCTTTTTTGGAAAGCATAAAGCTTTATATATAACATCGTTGGCTTTAGGAGGGACGTGAGCTTATGTTTGCTATAGAGTGAATTTGCGAGAAATATTGTTCGTAAAGTTGTTTTATGAAGCAATATGTTAATAAGGTAGAGGCAGGGCTGGAATGGAGTTGCCAAGCAAGTTAATTTTGAGAAAGGAGTAATTGTTTGGCGCCTCTGCTAGAACTCTTGGTTCCAACCACCAGTGTAAAGCTCTCAACAACTATAATAAAAGCAAAGCATTGTTACAGTGTAAAGCTCTCACATGCTACAGTTTTCAAACTAACATTTTCAGTGATAACCGCTCTCCCAAACACCTTAGTTTCAATTTTGATAACAATGGAGTTTTAGAGCAGCAGATTGAAACCCAAACGAAAAGTTGTTCTGCGGTCTGAAAAATGCATAAATCATATGATTTTAGACAAACTCCTTTGGTAAATGACGCCTTAAATTGCAACTTTTTTTTTTTTTTTTATTGTATTGAGGCAGAAGTAAGCTGTTAGCATACTCCAAATAAATGTATGATGTGAAAAATGGTAAATTTTCTTGATAAATGATGATCTTTTTTAAGGAAAAATAGACGTTAGCAATGTTGCGATAATAAAAGTAAATAGAATTGGCTTGTCTGAACTTCTGGATTAGACATTAGCAGATAGTGGGAACTTTATAGTTACGGTAGCAGTGGTAAGACTATTTGGTTTGCGACTATCTTTTCTTTTAGTTTTTACTTGAACTCACTGGATTTGTTTGCATCAATTTTTTTTTTCTTCAACAGGTAAATACACAAGCCCAATCTAATGTTACTGATTGTAGAGATCGCAACAATTCAAAGTATTATGTTGTTGTTGTCCAGGTAACTTTTTTGTACTATAAAACATTAGTGACTTGCCTATCTTACCTGCTACCTGATCATCTATTGACTTTAGAGATTTTTTTATTTGCAGTACACTGCTCGGTTTAACGCTGAAGCTGTTAAAAACTTTCTGTATTCGCTCAATGATGGCAAAATAGCAAAAAAAAAATTCAACTGTAAGTTTTGTACCATAGAAGTAATGCATATTACTTTATTTCACTTTCTTGTATCCACAGAAGCAATTTGTTGACTTGGATACATCTGTTTTCACTTGCATTTAAGTTCTTTCTTCAAGTCAGCAATGAACCCATTAGGTTTCAGCTTCCTTTTGTTCATTTATCATGTGAAATTTTTTTCTCTTCCAATTATCATTTTAGGTTTTCTTTTTTTTTTTTGGCTAAGAATCATTCTAGGTGTTTAATATGATTGTTTTATACCCATAAGTGTTCTTTCTTTTTGATTATTGGAAAGTGTTTAACAAGGTTCAGTTGTCTTGTGTTCTCTGTTGGTCTTAAGAATATCTTGATATGTTAAATGCGTTTGATTTTAAATTCTGACTCAGAAGCTTATACTTGCACTTGCAGTGAGGCTTGCACCTGAGGAGACTTCTGTCAAACTGACCGGATACGAGCACAATGCAGTAACATGTATTGGCATGAAGACAGACATTCCGGTAAACACTCTTTCACTCGGTTAATTAGTGTTTTTTCATGTACCATGGAAGCAACATACTCCATATTGACATGACCCTCAAAATAAATGTTTTTGGGCCTTCATATTATGTATGCCTTGGCACAATGAACCAACATGCTAGAGACATTAAAAATTTGAACATGCTCAATGAGAAAAAGGAACTTGAACTGAACTTCCGTTTACTTCGCAAGTTAATATGATTTCAGAACTTCTGACATGTCTAACATGGACATGGTATCTGAAGGCTGTCTAAGGGTTTCTTTTTTAACACATGCATCTTGGCACATATTTGTATGACAAATTTCTTGATTGTTCCTTTATGCTAGAATAGCTGCCAACACATTGGCCCCTGATGTTCGATTGCTGGGTATCGCATTAAGCTAGTGATGTTGGTTTATGAATGTGGTGATAGCTACATATTCTTTTTTCTGCACCCCCTCTTTTTTCTGCACCCCCTCCCTTCCCTTGAATGCTAGCTGTATATTTTGTCCTAAATATCATGTTCTCGTTATGAGTTGAGTCTTTCGAACTTTCATGCTAGCTTTTGGCTGGTCCACTGTTTCAAAAATCTCGTCTGTCAAAAACTCTAACCCTTGAGGAGTGTTATATATCAGAGTTTAATATGGTGGCCCAGTTTATTGATTGTTTCAATCAATAATATTCTGCCATCGAGTCTTCCACATCAATAATAATGGATTGACACTTACTTAGGTTAGCATAGTATAGCTAGGTTTCCAGACAGCAGAAAACCTCTAGCGTCTTTTTGCACAGGCATTTGTGTAGGGAACACACTTTTATGTTTGAAATTGTTAGGAAACACATGATTTTGGACTTGTGAATACTCTCCTTCCTTACCCTGGTGATTGAATGCATCCCAATATAGAACTTCATGAAACAACATTAATTAAGGTTATATAGAGAGAGTATATATTAGAAGAAAATTTCCCTTCATTATTCAGACGACTTGGTGTGATGTGATTTCAGGTGATCTTGGACGAAGCTATTGTGCAACTTAATCCTGACTTCTTCTGGTTGGGCGGCGGTGAGGTTGATCTAAAGCTGGGCATTAGGACCTCCGACTTCATCAACTTTGTTAAACCTTTCATTGTCAGCTGTAGTAATACTTAATAATCCAAATCAAGACTTGATTATCATGCTAAAAGCCAGAAAAATTTGCTTATGTCACAACTTTTGTGCTAGGAGTACATTCTTTTCCTATTAAAGCTGGGAATTCATTCTTTCATTCAAGTTTTCAAACACTGGCAATATACTGAAAATTTCCTATTCGTTGGTTGGCTATAGCTAACAGATAGGATAGGAGATTGTCAAAGTTTTGTATTTTTTATTGATTAACTTCAAATGTGATGAATGGCCTACATCAGAAGATGTATGTTTAGGCCACGTCCCGTATTGTTCTCCATGGAAAAAGATTGGCGAAAATGGCACATGAATCTTAGACAGTACCACTCCACTATGCATCAACTTGCGCCATTTATTTTGGTAGGTAGGTAACATCTTGGCCTTTTTATTTAATACAACAGAGCCACTCCATATTCTTTTATTTCATCATGTGATGTTTGGTTACAGTACTTTCTTATCATATATGTAGATGGATCGAGCTCAATTTGTATTGCCTCATCTTCTCCGCCTTTTACAGAAGTTTCTGATCTTTCGCATTAAGAATGGGAATTTCATGTTCAGGCTTCACATGTCCTCTTTTTTTTTCCCCCTTAAATTTCCTTAATAATAATCTGAACCATGGTTTGATATAGAGCCTTCCTGCTATAAGTTGTTAGGAAACACTTTCATTTATTTATCAAGTCTATGAACTGAGTATTTGATGTTCATCAACTATGATGTGATAAACTAATTAAAAACCATGTTCTATTAGTCGAGTATTTTTTCTTTCAATACAATGTCAGATAATACTTGGTTAGTATTATGAGTTTCAATGTTGCAGAAGATCTCTCAAAAATCTCTCGTCTCTCTCCATGTTTGTAAGTGAAGTCCCTACCAAGAGTTAGGACAAGACAGATCAACTGAAATGGAGATCAGCTAGCAGACAGAAATTAAGATTACTATTTCCTTCATTTAAGAATACCAACCAACAGATTGACAACAATTGGCCACACATGCCATGGGCAATTGTTTCCTTCTTCACAATCATTTATTCCCACTTAATAAAAACAAAGTTCACACATTGCAAGTAGCCCTTATTCATTACATTGCATTGTAACCACTAATGGTTGGTTTGACACAACGTATTGTATTGTATTATATTGTATATAATACAATATAATGTAATGTAATATAATATAACACAATACAATACGGTATGTCAAATATGTCCTAACTGATTATTCTTTCTCAAGATATATATTGAACAATATTTGATATTTTACAATTCCACCAAACATTCATGAAGATGTTGTAAAAAAAAAAAGTTGAGATCGTTTTTCCTATATGCTATGATTTTTAAGCATTGGATTAATTATTCTTTGGAAATTACTGTATAATTCATAATAATAAGCCTAAGAACAAAGTATAGCATCGTTTTTAAGAAGCTGCTTGCTGCTGATGTTTAGGGTTTCTCATTGTGAATCGGTGGTTTCCGGTGAGGTTGAGCATAATCCATTGCTACTATGTCCTCAAAGGTGTCACCTTCCTTGGTATCGACATCTTCTTCTGTGTCTTGTGGAGCATACCCCAGCATTGACCTTTCATGCCCCTCTTGACCCTATAAAACCATAATGGATAACCAAACTCATTAATATATTACCATTTGTTTCTAATGTTGAGGTGACAAGTAAAAAAAAAAAAAATCATGTGTTGTGCATACGATCCATTGAATCTACGT
>CAMOHE010048277.1:58596-73474 GCA_946598075.1 Artocarpus hirsutus
GATTACTATTTCCTTCATTTAAGAATACCAACCAACAGATTGACAACAATTGGCCACACATGCCATGGGCAATTGTTTCCTTCTTCACAATCATTTATTCCCACTTAATAAAAACAAAGCAGTCACATTGCAAGTAGCCCTCATTGATCACACTGGATTGCAACCACTAACATTTGATATTTTCATGAAGATGTCGTAAAAAAAGAGAAAGTTTGAGATCGTTCTTCTTATATGCTATAATTTTTAAGCATTGGATTAATTATTCTTTGGAAATTACTGTATAATTCATAATAATAAGCCTAAGAACAAAGTATAGCATCGTTTTTAAGAAGCTGCTTGCTGCTGATGTTTAGGGTTTCTCATTGTGAATCGGTGGTTTCCGGTGAGGTTGAGCATAATCCATTGCTACTATGTCCTCAAAGGTGTCACCTTCCTTGGTATCGACATCTTCTTCTGTGTCTTGTGGAGCATACCCCAGCATTGACCTTTCATGTCCCTCTTGACCCTATAAAACCATAATGGATAACCAAACTCATTAATATATTACCATTTGTTTCTAATGTTGAGGTGACAAGTAAAAAAAAAAAAATCATGTGTTGTGCATACGATCCATTGAATCTACGTTGGTCAAAAATAAATAAATAAATAAACGAGAAATTACAGCAAATAATATTTTTTTTTGAAACCTAGAAAGTAAATAACATCTTTCATAATATTGGAGGTAAATATCATATTAAACATACAATCCTACAACTTTTTCTTTTTGGTTTTTATCTTCATCGAGTCATACAGTCCTTTTTTATGCGCAAATATATGTATGATTGGATACTATATATATGTACATCCTTATAAGATGCATGCATGGACGGACCATCTGCCATGCTCACCTCATTAGGAACAGGATAAGTGAAGTAGATGGCCAAGAGTTTGGTCTCAGCATGATTTAACTATAAGCTATTGGAATGCAAACAAAAAGACGGAGCATATATACATATTATATATATAGGATGGTATATATACCTTAGACGTTTGAATTGAATGTTGCAACTCAATCTGAGAACATGATTTTGTAATGCCGTTTTCTGCAGATCCCACCAATACATGTCATCATTCACCATAAATAATAAGATCAACAACAACCTGATTAGCAGGAAAACTAACATTAATAATATGGATCTTTTTCCTTATACCATTTCTTACCCTTTAACTTGAGGGAATCTATATATGTAAAAGCCATCAATTCCAGCCCATATAATTTATTCCGGCATATACATCGTTGTGGTTTCAATCGTTACATTTTCAATAAGTATTGTTATTATTAGCCATTTAATATAAATCTAACCGTTGTAACAAAATGAATGGTGGACCAAAAAATTTATAGTAATTAATGAAGTTAAATTCTTATCACGTTATATCATCAGTTGTTGTTATTAGAAACGTAACAATTGAAAAAAAGCCCCATATATATGTGTGTGTGTGTGTGGTGGTGGGGGTGCACGTGTATGGTCGGATATGCACTACTCCTTGTAAGGTTGAAGTATAAGCAAAGAAATGTAAAAAGCAATTGGAAAACTATATATGATTATGGACCAAGTTCCTGATGTGCTTGATGTTTGTTTAGTACTAGTTACTGGTCCATTTTATTCTTATCAAGCTAGGCGTGAGATAGGCCAATTAGTATATATAAGGGACTTGGTTTGAGGAGAACCTGAAGTTGTTCCGTTATCCACTGCAGGTTGAACATTATCCTGTTTTTTCAAATTAAGTGTTAAAATTTCTAGCCTCAAAACATTTGCACCACGATTTTCATTTCTGATTCTTTCATTGTTTTTGGCTTGATCTTCTAAAAATTTATTTTGGGATTCTACTGATGGAATTGAATGATCAGCCTTCGGATCATTCGACTGCGGATTAAACATCTGATCATCTGAAAGTTTTGTCTTCTCAAATTCCTGCACCAAACCCTAATAATTAATTCAATATCACATACATGCTATACACATAAAATTACATATATATATAGATTTTTATAATGCATGTATCTTCTTTTCAAAGACTTTAATGATAGTACTGTACTTGATCAGATGAAAAATGTTAAAAAAATTCCATAAAATTATTGATTGACATCCATGGTTGAGAATTTATGAAGATCGAGAACGATTCTTGCATAATTATAGTTTCTCCTTTTTTTTTCAAACAAAACAAAAAAGCAAAAAAGAGAGTGAGAATATACTAAGTTTTGCATGCATAGAATTAAGAGAATGATAGTATTTGCATGCATCATAATACTATAGCTCAAAAGAGTTATCTACAACAGGGATATATATGTATATATATCTATATACGCACACATATATAGGTGGAGAAAGAGTTAAGCTTCATGAGTACCAACCTTAGCAAAATGGTAAGATATGTGGCCAATTATTTGCTTTTCAGTGAAGGCCAAAAGACGAGCATTGCATGCATGCAAAGAACAAGTAAGACATAGGAGAAAGAGAAGGGCAATAGAAGACATGATGATGAGTATATAATATATATTCAAATAAAGGATGAGAATTGATGTCCTATGGCCAATGGAGCTTAATTTTACAAGCTGATCGTGTGTGTATTTATATAAAGTGAGTTTCAGTATTAGAAGTTCCGAGAGTATTTGTAGTGAGGGAGGAGAAGAAGAGCATTAAATGCAGGTTGTGAATGGGAAGATAGGCTTTCTTTAAGAGAACATGCTGGTGTTTGTGTGATGAACATTGAGAACGAAATTGTAGATATTTGGGTCCTCCCTTGTCTCCCTTCCTCATTCACTTCTTAAATCACTCATGAAGCCCACTAAAGAAGGACAAAACCATTATAGGGCTACGTGGTCAAAGACATGTCACATATATGATTGCATGCAAATCAACAGTTTAGGAATAAAAAGAGAGAAATTCTAGAAAGGCAAATTAATACTTTTTTCGAAAATGTAGTTTAAACAAGGTTAGTTTGAAATTTAAATTTTTACTATTCTGAGATTGGTTTAAACCACAACTTTATAGCTTGAACTAAATTCTCAAACATCTATCAACTCAAAAACATTGATTACGTTGACACTGAGGCATAAATATGTTCTAGTAAGAAATATTCTAACAAGTGAACCTGAAGACACAAATATTACAAGAAGATAAATATGAGGGTATGATGAGGAAGTCTTTTAGTGCATATATATTACTGCTTAAGTCAAATCATCATCTTCTAAGTCAAAGTAGCTTAGCAATAGATTAGTTTAATTATTGGAAACTCCAAGAAGTAAAATCTGCAACACAAGGGAAAGCTTGGTCCTAACCATGTGTTTATATACAAGAGCTCCCATTCCTTGTCTTTGTGATGTATAACTAGTAGTTTATGGGTTGCAACTGCTAAGTCCCTCCTTCCACCATGTTTTCACTCAGAACTTTTTCTACTTTTCTACAGAGGAGTGAACGTACGAGAACACTTGAGGCATTATTCAATGTATATATATTATTATGCCTACATATATAATACATCCTTTCAATGAATATTTAATATTTAAATTATTTGTCCACGCCAATTTTCATTAATATAAGAGATTTAAGTCTCCTATTTGTGATAACTATGACCAAACAGTTAAGGTGAAATAGGAGAGAGAGAAAGACACTTAAATATAGTTAACGTAGACAAATTACCAAATAAAACGCTAACTATTCATCAGAACTTGTCCTCCTATGTCGACACAATGCACTCAATCCACTGAATAATTTCTTCCCTAAGATACTAGTTAGTATGTAGTATTGATCATGCACATCCACAAATCACCATAAACCTGTTTGTTCCACTGGTATCTGCCACTTACATAACTATAAAGATCATAATGGCGGCCCAAAATCCATTTATAACAATAAACTCAAATCGGTTAATTTGGTGCGGATTGTTGTCGTGGTGATGGCTCAAATTGACATCCATAAAGATCATATTATTAGTCATGATTATTATCAACAGAAGAAGAGTGGTATTAATGGAAAGAGAAGGTTGGATCAAATGGAACCTAGATGGGAGTGGGAGTGGGAGGTGGGGACATTTGGAGGAGGAGGGGAGACAAAGAGGCATGGCTAAATCGTCAATTGCAACTTCGTTTTGGGACAACAAACTACAAAGGCTCCAAAACCCTCCAAGAAGAGTGGTATTAGTGGAATGCACGCCAACATGGCATGTAGTGCATGTGCTTCAGACATGGTGCGGTATTTCCACATCATCCCTCGACCGCCCTACACTGCTCATTGAAGTAGTGTTCCCTAAGGCTCATCTTTAGTTTTCATGTATTATATATAATAAGTTATATTTTTGAGGTTATTAGAGTAGTATAGTTGGATTAAGAAACTAAACAATCAAAACAAAAGATGAATTACACTACCGCAGTAGCTTTGCAACCTTTTTTTTTCCCCATTTGTCATGTTTCTTGACTCGAATTAAACAAGCATTAAAACGTCCTAAACTTGTTGCAACTTTCCCAAGATCCCAACTGACAAATGATGTTTGGACCGACGTTGCTACATGCATTTTACATTCACCGGTTGCCGGCACAACTCACATGAGAGATCAAATGTCCTCCAAGCTTCGTCACGACAGATTGACCCCATTCGAAAAACGTGTGTTGAATTTTGACACCACATGCAGCATACACTGTAAGGGCTAAGGAGTGAGAACTAGTTTGTTTCGATACAATGACCATTGCATTTGTTCAGCCGTTGCTACTTTCCGTTACCTGGAGACCTTGGTCCGGAAATTTTGGAAAGGAGAACCATATAAGGAGGCTAGGCTGTCCCAAAGGGGTAGATAGAGTGGTTGTAAACTTGATCTAAAATTCTAAGGGAGACCCCTACTCCCCCTTGGGGCACGCTTAACTACAAAAAAAAAAAAAAAAAAAAAAAAAAAAAAAAAGAAAAAAAAAAAAGAAGGTGGGCTAGGCTGCCAAGCTTGATGGGCAATGGATTTGATCAAAAACCCATATCCAATGCTCAAATCAAACCTCTCCAAAGACTAGCTTCCATTTATCCATAACGTGTCAAAGCTCTTCAATCTAAATAATAATTCCCATTACAGTTTGTAGAGAGAGAGAGAGAGGCATAAACATGTTTCTGTATCAGATTATATAAATAAACCACCATATTTACCATTAAGAAAATGGTTGTAGTTTATATACACACAACTGTACATAATATCACCAGCAAGGTGTTTCAGTCAGACATAGGAAAAGTAAGAGAAACATTAGCAGAGGCAAAGACGACGGTGGTCGCACAATTAAAATAGAAGCTTTGAGAACCAGATTTGGCAATAGCTGAAAATTAGACCAAAGTTGAGGACGATCTTAGTAACCAAAAGTGTTCTCTCCACTGTAAGTGACATAAAGAAATCCATCTTCATCCTTCTTTTCTTCATAAATGGCAGACATAATTGCACCTGCAAAAGCCAAAACAAACGGTGATTCCCCATAGACCCCGTCAAAATTGAAAAGCCCCCCCAAATTGCAAACTGAAGATAACATTTACAAAAATTTACCAGTAGGTGGGAGAACATTGTCCACAAAAATAAAGATTGCCTTTTCTGCGCTTAGTTTAATCCTTTTCCGGATCACGTAAACAAATTGTCCCACAGTTAGGTCAGCCGGGACAAGGTACCTGTAATTTCTCACACCCAATTTCAATTAAAAGACGTGTAAAAAAGGCAAAATGCTTTAAGAGAATATGAAATACTTAAAAAAAGGTAAAAGTTTCTGACAAAAGAGTATCAACGCAGCAACTAAGCAAACTCTTGAAGCCAAATTCACTATATGATCATGCAAACATAAAACACTTCAGACTTCATACAATTTAGAAAAACTACAATACCATGACTAATAAAATTTTTTCTCCAAATTTATTGAACGCTTAGAATGGAATACTCTTGCAGTTGTTTACAATACATCAATATACTGGTGAAGGTAGAAATTATGAGCATCATAGTTTAAAAGAAGCTTACTTCAAATTCCAAGTGTGTTTGAGTTTTTCTGTGTACGAACACAAATAACTGAATAATAATCATAGGCAACAAAGGAGGATGAAGAATTTAGAGTCATTGAAGTAAACATGTACAGTCTGCTACTATGGAATTCTCTATCGCACCAAGTTAACTGTGCTAGAACATGAATAAATGAAAAAACTCACTCAAAGATGCAGCCAAGAAAACCAGGATAAAATAAATAAAAAAAGGAACATACAAATCTAGAAACACAAATAGTAAAACCCAAAACTTACTTTTTCTTATCAATAATTGGAATATCACTTCTCTCTGCCTTCTCCACAATCACCTTAAAATCAAAGAAGCAAGTTTCATACACAAGTTAGATAGAAATCCAAAAGTAATTCAATCACAATAAAATTATAGAAGCAAGTTTTATACGCTAAATCAGATAGAAAGCCAAGAGTAATTCTACAGAACAACCAAGGTAATTAACGCTGAAAGAAAAAAAAAAAAGAATCAAACTCGTGATTGAACTTATGCAAGTCTAAACCTTGTATCCAATAATTTTACCACCTAAAATCAACCGATCCACCACAAACCTAATAACTTACAACAGGAAATCGCATATGGTTTTTTGGTAAGTGGGAACTAATGTACAAACAAGGGAAGGAAAGATACACGAGGGAAATAGAGAAGAAAGGGAAGACGTTTTTCTCATTATAGTGATCCTTGCAACTTTAAAGTGATAACATTGGAGCCATGTGGAGGATTTTTGATTCTCTCCTTTGATCTCTTGTACCAAACAACCATAAGTCTTAAAATCGATCCACTAATCCTCTCATCCCTATTCCCCCAAGCAAGGCATCTAATAATAATTGCCAAGCAAATGACCATTGAGAGCAAGATTATCTAGGTATTTACTACCACAACGAGTCCTCTATCTCAATACATTGCCAATCCAATGAATAATACAGCATTAAATAACACTCTTGAAACACAAAGTAATATTGTTCGCGTTTCGTCGGAAATCTCACCGGAATTCTGTCAGGGTACTTGTCTCTAATCCTTGCAGCCTCCGCACATCGGTTCTCTGATAAATAAAACAGAACATTAGTACTTTATTTACCAGGCATGAATATTAACATTAAACTAACAACAAGATTTCACAACACAAACACTGCTAGTACACACCAAGATCATGTTCTTGCTTGAAGTAGCTCTTTGCCATTCCACCTGAAAATTAGCTCCCAACTATATAAGTTAAAAAAAGCCAGTAGTTAACCAAAAAAAAAAAAAAAAAAGTTTCATCCTTTTTTTTTTTCTCCGACCCCTGATAAATACGAGCTATAACAACGGTATTACATCAAAATTAAATTAATAAAGAAGGGGAAAATTACTTCTTTTTACTAAAAGGGGAAAAAAAGGAAGAAGAAGAAAAAGTAAGGAAAAATTGAATCGAAATTGTAAGCTTCATTAGTTGTCTAGTCCCTTTTTAACCAAAATTGCGAATATGGAAAAAAAAAAAAAAAATCTTTCATAAGTCAGTGCAATCATCGAAAAGGAAAATTTTCAGACTAATAACAGATTACTGGGTCGTCCTCTACAGATATTGATTTGAGTTATAAACAAATGATAAAAGATTATCTTGATTAAAATCAAAACTAAAATTAACCAAAAAGGAACTAACGAAAATTAAAGAAAATATAGTGGTTAAAAATTAAATTAGCGAGTAAACTCAAACCTCCTGAAAACGAACTCCAAAGACAAAGAGCGAGGCTTTTTCTGAAATTGAATTCTGATTTCTGCAGATAGACAGAGTCGATGAAGCTTCGTGGTTTGGTTTGGATGACGATAACGCGCTCCGCTATCGGGTATTTTATTCATCTTATATTTTTTTTTTTCATAACAAGAGAAAAAATGCCGCTTATTTTAAATCGGGTTAAAACATGACTCAAATTTCTAACCTATAATTACAATAAAAACACTTATGACGAATTAAGTTATTCTTGACATATTTTATTCATTGGAAACTAAGAGAGGTTATTATTAAAATAATCGAAATGAAAAATGCTGGTCAGCTCACACGCGTGCTTACGTGGCGCCACAAAAACACTGCAGATTGTCTTGTGGGGCAATCCAGAATTTGAAGCCGTAGGATGAGGTGAAGGCCATCAAACCGTGTGGGTCCCTCTACCGCTAGCTTTGCCAAATTTCATGTTTTTTTTTTTTTTTGACACTTCGTTTATATGGACATGTCGTTTGACCGAATCCAGATGTTATGTCGCTTCCTCTATTAAAATGACATGTGGTTTTCAATGTAGACTACGATATGTCGCTTAGATTATAAAAACGACTTGTCATCTACCATGAAGAGCGACGTATGCTTTATAAGGTAAAACGACATGACGTTTGTGACCGCCAACATTTTGTTGTTCGTGTGTGTTCAAACTGAACTTACAACTACGCTTGATCATCAACGCTTGAGATGATTCAAATCCATCTATCACCCATTTTATATCTTTTTTCCCTACTAAAACAACATTTAATTAAAAAAACATATTTGTTAGCGAATTAATATTTGCCTTAACCCAAAAAAAAAAAAGAGCAACAGCTTAGAAATACAGGCAAGGCCTCCTTTTATTTTTGTTTTCAAAATTTTTAAAAATGTTTTCGCATATTTTTTAAGGCAAAAATTTTAAAGAGAAATTCTCATTTTTCAAAACAAAAATATTTTCACTTATTTTAAAAATAATACTAAACGACCCGATAATATCAAAGTTGACAGTTTACGTAAAATATCTTATAAACATCGCTTGCTTTTAATGATAATTAGGCGTCCAAAAAAACTTTACATTTGAAACCGTAAGATTATGTAATAACTTTGTACACTTTTTATTTTGATATGATTGTGATAAATCTGACGTTTGAAAACATACGGACTCAATGAGCAGTCTCCAAAAAAGTTGTTCATATATTAAGGGGGTGTTTGGCGTGAGTGGTTCCCACCACAATTTCAGTTATGAACAGTAAAAAGTTCTCACATGCTACAGTAACAATAAAAAAATTTTGCCACAGTAAAAAGTTCTCACATGCTACAGTAAAAGTGGTTCTCACAACTGGTTCCCACCACTCTTTCAAACACCCACTAAATATATATGATCCAGAGTCGAAAGAGTTTTCTCTCCCTCGTGATCTTTCCTTTATTTGGGAGCTTTTTGTTGGTGACAAAGACTTGGGAACCAGATAATTTTCTTTTGAAGGGGGGGTAAAACATATGGTCTTTGCACTTCTTTTGGTATAGCTTTGGTCCACCTTTTAGGCAAGTGAAAATAAAAATGGGAGAAATGGAACATAGGCAATATGTAAGAGTCCTCTAATCCAACCAAAAGCAAAGTCATGACTGAAGCTATATTGGCTTACAACTTTTACTTTGTGTTGGCTAATTAGCTTCCAATAACTTGGTAATTGGCATGCCTTTTTTCCCCCTCCTTCATGGCCATCCGACAAACACCAAATCTTATTGCCCTTATCGTTCAATAAAGTAACAAATATCCCACTTTAATTTTAAACAATTAACATATATAAGATTTAGTTGTCAAAATATATATATATATATATATATATATATACACACACATATAAGCTTTTTCTCAACATTGGAAATTGTCTTGGGCTCTTTTTTTTTTTTTTCCATTATCTAATTAGCAAAATCTACACGTGCTTTAGTTGGATGGTGGTGGAGAAAGATTTAAATCTAGTTATAGTAATAAAGTTGGAAAAAAATATATTGTAATGCTTAGAAAGTTGAATAAAGTCATGTGAATTATAGAAGAGTTGCTAGCTTTACAGTTTAAAAGATCACTAAAAAAGTGTATTATTACTGACCATGCACTAATCATCCAATGTAATTAAATCAAACAAAACAGAAGTCTTAAGATGATTAGAAACATTGGTTATTCATTCTAATAAACTTTTTTTCCCTTCTTTTTATTATTCTAAAGTGTGGTTGTTAGGTAAAACCGGCCATGCGTGTTTTATTAAACAAAGTCGTCCTATCGTCGTAAACGGTAATACCTACTTTTTCATGTATAATTCAATAAGCAAATTCCTCCATGGGGACTTTACTTGTTAACCAAGATGGATATGGATGCAATGTACTAAAAAAACAAAAAAGAAAAAAAAAGAAAAAGAAAAAGAAAAAGAAAAAGAAAATAGTGTTATAAAAACTAAGAACTATAAAGACAAAATAAGAGAATTTTGAAAGAGAAAGTAGAGAGAGAAAATACATTAATCTCTTAATTTCATAAATCCAAAAACGAGTAAGAGAATGGGGTATTTATAGGGAAATTTCCGTGTGCTACAATGCCTGTTACAGTAGTTGTAATTGCTACAGTACTACAGATGTTATAGTAATCACAGTCAACCATTGCTACAGTAACTTATTTGGCTTTATATTGGCGCTTACTTCAGCAAGAAATATACAAATCTAATCTTAGATACTGATTCTTGGTAGACAGACACAATTGATTATTCATAACACTCCCACTTAGATGCCCACCATTTACAATGCCTCACTAAAAACCTTAGCTACGAAAAACCCATCAAGATAAAAATCATAGCAAAGGGAAAAAGAGTACATCATTCTTGTAAAGATGCTTCATGTTACCTCATAAAAAACCTTACTAGGAAAACCCTATGAGACAAAACCATAGCAAGAGAAAAAGAGTACAGCTGGTGTAGACTCCTCATTAAGTTGACATTAGATGTTTTTTACAAATCTCTCAGATGATGCATCCTGATATTATATACATGTCGTCTAAAAGTTGATGTGAGAAGTGCCTTAGTGAAGAAATCTACAACCTTGTCACTTGAACGAGTGTATTGAACATCAATATCTTTATTCTTTTCAAACTCTTGGGTAAATGAAAAGAATTTTGAAGGTATGTGTTTCGTTCTATCATTCTTGATATATCCTTCCTTTATCTAAGTGACACATATATTGTTGTCTTCAAACAATACTGTTGGATACTTATTGAGTGGTAATCCATAAGTGGCATAGATATGTTGAGTCATGGACCTCAACCACACACATTCTTGACTCATTTCACAGAGTGCGATAACTTTAGCATGATTTGATGAAATAGCAACCGGTGTTTGCTTTTATGAATATCAAGAAATCGTAGTATCTCCACTTGTGAAAACAAATCCAGTCTGAGATCTAGCTTTATGTAGATCTGACAAATAACTTTCATCTGTATAACCAATTAGTCCTTGTTTTGATCCTTTGGGATAAAATGAATCCAAGTTAATTGTTCTTCGAAGATAACAAAATATATACTTAATTCTATTCCAATGTCTCCATGTAGAAGCTAAGGTAAATCTTGTTAATAAGTTAAGAGGGAAGGCAATATCCGGTCTTGTACAATTAGCAAGATATATAAGAGCTCGAATTGCACTTAGGTATGGCACTTTAGGACCAAAAACCTCTTCATTATCTTTACAAAAGCGGAGTGGATCCGTTTCTATGTTGAGTGATCTGTTTACCATTGTGGTACTTAAAGGATTCATTTTATCCATATTAAAGTGTTTTAAGACCTTTTCAGTATATTTTGATTGATGTAAAAGTATTCTACTTTGTACATGCTTAATCTATAAACCAAGATAATACTTGGTCTTTCTAAGGTCTTTCATTTCAAATTCATCCTTTAAGTATGTCACTGACTCAAGAATTTCTTTATGAGTCCTAATGATGTTTAAATCATCAACATAGATAGCAATAATCACATATCTAGATGTTATTTTCTTAATAAAAACACATAGGCATATAGGATTATTTTTATATCCTTATTTTAATAAATATTCACCTACATGACTATATTACATATGTCTGGATTGCTTCACCATATAACAATCTCTGTAACTTGATCATTCATATTTCTTTGGGTTTTGAACTTACTGTTTCAGACATTTTGAATCCTTTAAGGATTTTCATATAAATATCACTATCAAGTGATCCTTACAAGTAAACTGTAACAACACCCATAAGATGCATTTCTAATTTTTTAGATACTGCTAGGTTGATTAGATATCTAAACATAATCGCATCTATTATTGGAGAATATGTTTCTTTGTAATCGATTCTAGGTCTTTGCGAAAAACCTTGTACAACAAGTTAAGCTTTGTACCTCATATTTTGTTTTCTCATTGCGCTTTCGTTCAAAAACTCATTTATATCCTACTGGTCTCACAACTTCAAAGTGACAATAATGGGTTAAAAAACTTTACGCTTATTAAGCGAACTTAATTTAGCCTATATAGTGTCTTTTCATTTAGCCCAATTGTGACTATTTTTTACGTAACGGATCTTGGTTCAGGATCCTTACTTTCAATGACACATGCCACTAAGTAAGAACATCAATATCGTCTATTTTATTCTGACTCCACAATCTTCCTGTATTTACACAATCAATAAAGATCTCATGATTTTCTAAACCTTATGGCTTTTTGGTCAACATCAAGAGTCTCTTGATTTGTCTCATTTTGTATATCTTCTATAACACATTCCTCCATATTGGTCGTTATGCTTTTTAGCTCCTTTTCTTTGCCAAGAAATTTTATCTTTGGAACCAATTGGCCTACCATGCTTCAGGCGTAATGTAGACTCATGAGTGACTATATTTTCGATTTGTCTTTTTAGGGCTTCAATTCGAGCAGGAGCATTAGCTGCTGTTATATGTGATTTAGTCACTCATTTTATATATGTGAATGCATCTGCTATTTAATTTGCTATGTTCTATAAGTGCATAATCTTTTGCACTTCTAACTCAC
The DNA here is from genome assembly GCA_946598075.1 of Artocarpus hirsutus. Classification (NCBI taxonomy): domain Eukaryota; kingdom Viridiplantae; phylum Streptophyta; class Magnoliopsida; order Rosales; family Moraceae; genus Artocarpus; species Artocarpus hirsutus. The sequence goes on from CAMOHE010048277.1 coordinate 71,416, forward strand.
ACTGTTTTATGTAAGGATCTAGATGTAATAGAGACAGTTCACACTATGTAATTTTCTTTTTTAACTGTTTCTTATCTCCCTCTAATATCAAGAAATTTGCCTCATTAAAATGACAATTGGCAAAATGTACCGTAAGAACATCACCAGTTTAAGGCTCAAAATATTTGATGATGGAAGATAATTCATACTTGACATATATTCCCAGTCTTCTTTAGGGACCTATCTTTGTCCGTTCTAGTGGAGTAATAGGTACATATACCACATAACCAAATATACTTAAATAGGAAATATTTAGTTCTACCAAATGCTAGTTTTGATAGGGAGTATTTATGATAAGCACTTGGCCCGATGTGAATTAATGCCGCAGTAAGATTGCATGACTCCATACAGAAATAGGAAGTTTAGTTCTCATTATTAATATTCTAGCAATAAGCTGGAGGCTTAATTAATGATTAAGCTAAACCATTTTGTGTATGAACATGAGCAACATGATGGTCAACAATAATCCCAACTGGCATACAATAATCATTAAAATATCAGGATATAAATTTACTAGCATTATCAAGTCTAACTTTCTTGATTGTATAATCAGGAAATTATGCTCTTAACCTGATTATTTGGACAAAGAATCACGCAAATGCCATATTACGAGTTGATAATAACCAAACGTATAATCATCTGCTAAAGGCATCTATCAATGCCATAAAATATCTAAATGGCCTACATGGTGGGTGAATAAGCCCACATATATAGCCTTGAATACGTTCAAAAAACATAGGTGATTCACTAGTAATTTTAACTGGTGATGGTTTCAAAATCAGCTTTCCAATAAAACAAGTTACACATAAAGTTTTATTTATTTGAAGGAACTTATGGCCCTTCAATGGATGTCCTTGTGAGTTTTCAATAATTCTTCGCATCATTGATAAACCATGAAGACTAAATCGATCATGCCATAAGATTATTATCTAAGGATCTTTCTTAACTAACACATGTGATTTAATCATATTTAAATATGTGTAATGCAATCCTAAAGAAAGCTTTGGTAGTTTTTATAATATGTACTTCTTTCCAAAAATCTCATTAGTAATGTACATATACTTTTTATTATCTTCAATTTCAGACTGAGTATCATATTCATGAAGGTATATATCATTAAAACTCAACCATTTTTATTGGATTTTGGTGAAAACAAAGCATCATTTATGAAATACTTTGTTCTATTTGGCAAAATGAAACTGGCTTTACCAGTTCCTTCAATCAAGTTTACAAGGCCTGATATTGTATTCACAATTGTCTTTGTTGGTTTTAAATCTAAGAAGTTGTCACAATCTGCCTTTTTGGGCTGTGATTAAAACCTTTTTCTTACTTACTTAGGGCCAAAAATTGAAGGAACTTTTTTTTTTTTGAAATTGAATAAATATTTCTCATACCATAATTTTTAGAAACCTCCAAAATACTTTCACAACCTTATATGTACATAAACATTCTTACTTTTATAACATTTTCCTATTCGAACATTCCTTTTCAAAATAACTTATTATATGTACAACGAAAACATTCAGCAGCGGACTCCATACCTAATCTGCACCCATCATTCGTCCGCCAGCTCATCGTTACAATTTATTCTGACCTTCTCGTCGGAATACCTACAACATAAAATACTTGATGAGCTAACGCTCAGTAAGTCCCATAAATCCCAAATGGACAATCAAATGAATGCATGATTCGATTATGCTTTCTTATGAACTTTTCTTATCTTCATCGTTTCTTATCTTCCATTAGGGCCCAAGTGTTCGTACCATTGCGCAATTTCATTAGGGTCTACGTAACACCGTGACCATATTTTATCTTTTAAACTCCCCTTGCTTCGGGAGTCGGTACGACACTTTTCTTAACTTTTGGTGACATTTACCAATCCATTTAATATGGTTGTCATACCAGGCATGAAATGATATTCACATGTTATCCATAAATCATAAGTTCATATGCATTGTAGAGTACCTACAATTACTTACTTCATAAACATCAATGTTTTCATGATCGTATACACAAGTAT